>PVIU01023591.1:0-27069 GCA_004026605.1 Ondatra zibethicus
AGCATCCTATGTGACATGTACCTGTCACACCCAGCATCCTATGTGACATGTACCTGTCACACCCAGCATCCTATGTGACATGTACCTGTCACACCCAGCATCCTATGTGACATGTACCTGTCACACCCAGCTGCTTTTATGCATAACAAAGAAATAGCTGGTGTTCATTAGAAGCTCTACTCTTTACCAAATTCAGGAAAATAAGTAAATAAAATAATGACTAATGCTCATTATTTGATATTTAACAAGTGTTTGATGAGTGATGTGTGGTGTCTCATTTAATCTTACAATAGTACTAAGGAATAACAAGCATATTCCTAGTTTATTGAATGAACTTGGCAAGACTGGCATTTGTTCAGTTGTTGTACCTAATATATGCAAGAACCAGAGTTCTAAGAACTTCAGAGTCAACCCTGGTGTTGATTCTGCATCGTGGGTATGACGCTGCTGAAGGCCTGTGGTGGTTTCCAGTGCCCTACCTAGGCTCACGATCCGATTCCTTATGTGCCGTTGTACACACTGACTACCTGGTCTCACCATCCACATTCTATATGTGTTGTTCTACACACTGACTACATAATCTCACCATCCACATGCCGTATGTGTTGTACACACTGACTACCTGGTATCACCATCCACATTCCGTATGTGTTGTTATACACAGTGACTACATGGTCTCACCATCCACATTCCGTATGTGTTTTTGTGCACACTGACTACATAATCTCACCATCCACATGCCGTATGTGTTTTTGTGCACACTGACTACCTGGTCTCGCCATCCACATTCCGTATTTGTTCTTGTACACACTGATTTCATGGTCTCACCATCCACATTCCATATATGTTGTTGTACACACTGACTACATGGTCTCGCCTCCACATGTGTTGCCGTACACACTGACTACCTGGTCTTGCCATCCACATTCCATATGTGTTGTTGTACACACTGACTACCTGGTCTCGCCATCTACATTCTGAACATACTGTTGTACACACTGACTCCTGCAGTCTGGACATCACTCTGCATTCATTCTGGTGAGTTTTCCTGCCAGCTTTGAATTGTGTTTTGCATTTGGAAACCTAGCTCTTTGCTCAGGATCCAAATCCAATGGCAGCTTTTCTGTGAGTTCCTCCTCCAGTCCTGTCACAGCCCGTTCTCACCACCTCACTGGGTGCTTCTGCTTGTAGAATAATTTTACTCTGATATGGATTAGTTTTGCTACATTGCTAACATTGCATAAGAATGTCTGGAATATGGAATTTTTCTTCTTTGCACCATGAGTATATTTGAGCCATTTTTTCATGGTGTAGAATGGAAAAGAATGCCTGGGAGCTTCATGAGACATGGATGAAGGAGCAGTACATTATGACCATCGCAGATAAAGATCAGCAGCTCAGTCATCTGCAGAGTCTCCTGAGGTCTCCCTCCCAAACCCAGATTCTCTCCACACAGTACCAGAGACAGGTGAGGATATCCATATAGTTTGCTACTCAGGGTACCACGATCCAAAAAGGCCATCATCCTGCTATAACTAACTGCCCATCTGCAACTATAAGGCAAGCCTCCTCCTGACTTCTGGGGTGGGCATGGTTTCTTCTAGCGGGAGGAGTTAAGTATGAACAGTATTAGGAGATAATGTCAGGGATGTTTGTTTCCTAGCAGGCATCCCCAGAAACATCAGTTTCCATCGATGCTGTTGGCCATCGGTCACAAATAAATACACACACGGAGGCTTATTATTACTTATAAAAGCCCAACCTTATCTTGACTTGCTTCTATCCAGCTTTTCTTTAACTTATTCTGACTACCTTTGCGTCTGGGCTTTTTCCTTTTCTTTCCTCTGTATACTTTATTTTCACTCTTGCTCCATGTCTTGCTGTGTAGCTGGGGGGCTGGCCTCTGCCATCCTCCTCTCCTTATTCTCTCTTGCTCCTCCCTCCAGATTTCTCGTTCTAGTTATTCTCTCTGTCTGTCAGCCCCACCTGTCCTTTCTTCTGCCTTGCTACTGGTCATTCAGCTCTTTATTAGACCATTAGGTGTTTTAGACAGGCCAATAATCACAGCTTCACAGAGTTAAAGAAATGCAACATAAGCAAAAGTAACACAACTTAAAGTAATACTCCACAACAGTTAACACATAAAAGTAACAGATCATTGCCATAGCAGGCTACATGTTCACAAAGAGATGTGTAACAAGCAGTCAGAGAACCAGGATGTCCCACACCTCCACAAGTCCACCATTCCTCTTCCAGTCACAGCCACCTACCTTAGAACTAAGTGGAGCCATTTGCAGCATGAACATATTGCTATACGCCATTGTCACTCTGGATAAGAAATAGTTCTCTTTAGAATCTGGCTATGAGGAAGGCACCTCCCTAGCCTCGCTCATCCACTATTTAACAAGTAACTGTCATTTGCCTGCTGAGAGTCTGGCCATATGGTAGGCACTGAGGA
This sequence comes from Ondatra zibethicus, assembly GCA_004026605.1. Taxonomy (NCBI): domain Eukaryota; kingdom Metazoa; phylum Chordata; class Mammalia; order Rodentia; family Cricetidae; genus Ondatra; species Ondatra zibethicus. Next base: position 2,459 of record PVIU01023591.1, read on the forward strand.
CACACATAAAACCTTAAGTCACGTGAGTTTAGTCTCACTCCCTGTAGGTTCCAGCTTCTCACTTGGGTGAGATGAAGTTGAGGGGCCATCACACGTGTTTCTCTCTAACCCTGTCTGCCCTCGCTCCTTTGCTGAATGCTAAAGTGTTCTACACAGTTCTGCTGGCTTAGCTAAATGTCTCTGTGCAGTGTAGGAATGTGTGAGAAACCTTAAAATGTGACTAATGGTATAATGTTAGTCTAGCCTTAGTGGATTGAATTCAGTTAGCCTGTGAGTAGAGGCAGAAACTAAGGAGCCTAAGTAGTCTGTGCACTGCCCCCCTCTGTAGTGGCAGCTCCAAAGCAGCAGTTCATATGAGCAGTGCTGTGCTCCAGTGAGGCTCCATGTACACTGAGAGGGCAGTGCCCCTGGATCCTATGCCTGCTCCTAACCTCAGAAACCTAGACAGAATGCAGACACCCAAGACGGGTTACGGGTGGCTGATCAGCGATCGACTATTTGTCTTTGTAGTTCACAAGCCTTCGCTTCCAACAAGTTTATGGGTCTGCCCTCTGTTTCTAGATTTACTAGAGACAAAATGAGAAGACAGTTTTAAACACTGGGGAGATTCATTTTGTTTGTGTTTACTTGTGTTTGGTTGCCCTGGGCTGTTCATTCCAGCTAGGAATGCTTTTCCTGTGGTAGGAGAGCATGGTGTTAGTCCTTACCCTGGAGTTCCTATTGTACTCGGCCGGCCACCCTCAAATAAGTTTAGCTTCCCAAAAATTTACACCCTTTTCTTCAGTAACAGCCTTTCTCCCCGTATCCATGCCTTCCCAGTGTCCTTACTGTAGTTTAGATTGGGCCGCATCATAAAGCAGGTGGGACTCAAGACTGGAGGCCCACACCTGTGAGCCTTGCTCTGGGAGCTGCTGCTGCCATGGCCTTGAGTAGTGTAAACTTACTTTTTTCCATCTGTAAAAAAGGAAGGAGGTCCTTTCTCTGCTTCTTTCAACGAAGATGGTATTTGTCCAAATGTTTTGTAAACTGAAACCTGATCTTCAGAGTAACAACCACACACAGAGTCATCTGGAGCCACGTTCAGTTACAGAGCACGCTGTAATCATGTGTGTTATCTATGTGCATCCAATGCGTTTTCCCAGATGTCTAGAAAACTGTTTTCTCTGAAGCATTGATGAACTTTCTTACACAAACACTTAGAAAAGAATCCTCAAGAGAACACAAGACTCCCAGCCAGATCCATCCATTTCCTGTGTCCCAAGCCTTCCCGTGTCTTTGTGGTGGGTACTCAGGAGGACATCTCCATGGCTACCAATGTATCTGGGTGTTAATTATGACTAAAGTTTAAAATGACAGTCCACAAGTGAGGAATCCCAATTCTGATTCTAGAGGAGTCCAGTCCCAGTCAGCTGGTAGAAGCCACAGCAGCTAATTGTTTTCACTCATCATAAAAAGGTTTTCTGGTTTAGAAACCAGTGGCTTAGATTGCTTTGCCTGGTAGTGGGCACCTGACACTGAACTTGTGCAGGGACAGATCCGACCGTGGCCTGCCCCTCGGGACCTAAAGGAAAGGTTGGCGTTGAGACTGTGCTGTTTCCACTTGGTGAGCACCTGGGCTCCCACTTCCGCTTCTCAAGTACACATATGACTTCTGTCTGCTCTCTTGGAAACATGTCCACCCAGTAATACTATTACATTTTTAAGTGTGAGCTTGCTCTGTGTCTATACTGAGTTCTAGGGCTTGTTATTCATTAGTGATTTAAACATGGACCCAACCTTCTGCCCTCTGCTTACATTCCTGGAATAGCCTGTTCTACTGGAATTTTCATTAGGGGGTTCTGTTTAATCGTTGTTCAGTTCATAGATCTTGGAACCAGTAAAAATAAACCAGTTTCCTGCTATTCTTCCAGAATTAGTTTCCTTTCCTGGTGGCTGAAACACTTAGGTATTTTTCCCTTTGAAGAAGCAGACTGCGGTGGATTCTAAGGTAGGTTCTGCATTGCAAATCAGGTCCTGCAAGTTCAGGCCGGTTGCCTGAGCACTGCTTCCAGTGCTGTGGCCCTGGGTGGCACTTGTCCTCTCCCCTGCTGCAGGTCTCTCAGCTGCTGGAACAAGGCTACCGTCTAGGTAGCCTTGAGGGTAGGCTCTACGGGAACACAGTGCAGCTTGTGTAGTGGCCTTGCAGAGACTTTCAGACTTATTTGTTCATGGCCATTTCTCTGCCACTTATGAGAAACCCAGGTCCATGGAGAGGCTAATCCCCCCTCGTGTCATTCATCCGGACCACTTGAGACAGCTTAGTCAGGATGACTCTGGAGCCTGTGTCTGGACCGCATTAACCTAAGGTTAGCCCCTCCCCACTTTCCTTCTGACTGAGAGCAGAATGGAGGCCAGGTGTTGGTGGTGCACACCTTTAATCCCAGCACTTGGGAGGCAGAGGCAGGTGGATCTCTGTGAGTTCGAGGCCAGCCTGGTCTACAGAGTAAGTTCCAGGACAGACTCCCTAGGTACATAGAGAAACCCTGTCTCAAAAAACAAAGCAACAACAATAACAAAAAACCCAAAATAGAGAGCAGGGGGACTAAGTACGGCCCACCTCAACCAGGCTCAGATTAAGGTATTTCCCTCTCTGCTGAAGAAGAGAGCGGCCCACAGAGAAGTGTTCACTTGATGGAGATTCCCTGTGTGGGGAAGAAACATGAAGAGGAAAGGGGCCTTGCATGCTCCCCACTCCAGTTAAAACGTCTGCCCTGTAGGCAAATGTGTGACAAGACACGCCTTGCCCTGTTGTTCACAGAGGCCATTGAGTAATGGCAGCTTCTCCTTAAATGGAGAATTTCCAAAATGAAGTAATAAACACATCAGCAGAAATCAGAGCAGGAGCTGCAGTGGTTGCAGTGGCTGCAGCTCAGCCTCATGCTAAGAGACCTACAAGAATCTTGAGTTCTTTGCCTGTTATAAATTGAAAAAAAAATGTCGAGTGTGATTGTGCATGCCTATAATCCCAGCCCTAGGAAGTAGAGCCAGGAGAATCATAAGTTCAAAACCAGTCTGGGCTACATAGTAAGCCCCTTTCTCAAAAACAAACAAAAAACCAGGGTGGGGTGGAGAAGGAAGGGGAGAGAGAAATGAGTTTCTGAATGAAATGTGGTATAGAGGAAGGGAAGAACATGAGGCATAAAGACAAACGGGCATTGGGTTCTAGTTCTGTTGATTGTTAGTCGTGCTTCCATGGGTAAGACACTAACCAGCTTCCCAGACGGAAGCACCCAAGCCAGCATCCTAAATAAGCAGTTCCTGTGTGGGCCTGGCCTATGGGAAAAAATCTTTGCTGCCAGTCCCCTAGGCCACCTTCCTAGGCTGACTGGGAAGATTCTCATGCAGGGGACATATGTTGTATCTTTCTCTCAACTCAGGCTGGAGCAGAGTGACTGGGGTTCGGCCCGGACTCCTGCCATTGGTGCCTGGGGCCCTCAGGAGCCGTCAGTGTTCATAGATATCCCGGGCAGCAGCTGCCGAAGGGTAAGAGGGGAGGACGCAGGGAGAGCTCTGCTGTGGGAACGGGCTGCAGGTATGGAGATGGGCAGTGTTACTGGTGTTCAGCCACTGAGGAAACTTTCTCCCGAGATGCCTCTCTGCTGTGAGGATGGCATCAGCTGGCTGAGATGCAGCATTGCTGGTGAAGAGAAGGAGCCTTCAGGTGGAGCTGACTTCTTCATTTTGTTGTTGTTTTGTTTGTTGCAGACCCGGAGTGGTGCTGGATGGAAGCGGGTTCTGCATTCACTCTGCCATTCCCGGGCCCGAGTGCCACTGCTTGCAACCATCTACTTCCTGATGGTTCACGTCCTCCTCATCCTGTGTTTCATGGGTCATCTATAAACTCCTCACTCGACCACAGCTCTCAGAACTTGTACTTCCTTCCTCTCTAATGTCAGAATTGTGGGTTTTAGAACAGCCTTCCCACTTCCAACCCATCTGCATCTCCTTGGAAAGTTCCCATAACAACGAAGGTGGCTATGAGGACAGGTTAGAACACAAGGTCAGGTGCATCCTGTTTTCTGGATGTCCCTCCATAGGGGTCCTGAAGCCACAACTTCTAGCCTCAAGAATCCCTGAGCTACGGCTCGTGGGTGTGAGCTTTTGTCTTCAATGTCATTGTCACTCACCTCTGCGAACAGGGCTGAGGCAATGGGAAGAGAAGACGAAACACCTGATCCAGACCTGAGAGCAGTGGTCACGAGTGACACCACTGTGCCTGTCCTCCCCTTGCTAACCGCCGGCTTTCTCATTTCCGACATCATGTCTTCCCTTCTGTGCTCATCACCTGAAGAGAGAGGGCTGATGGGCTCATCTATCAGCTCTATGTTCTATGGTGATTCCCTTTTAGTCAGAACCTCCCAAGGACTTTCCTGAACCATTGTAAAATAATAAAGTGTATTTTTGGAATGAAGATTTGTGTGAGGCTGTCTGTTGGCACAGTTGTTACGTACCTGTGTTTGCACTCTGGAGAGTGGAGGAGGAATGGTTCCCAGAGTACTAAAGTCCTGAAAATCCTCCCTTCTCACTGACCAGCCTCAGAGGGCTGTAAGCATCCTTCTAGCCTCAACTGCTGGAGCCAAAGGAGCTGAGGTAGGAGGAAGAAATCCATCCCAAGACTGAGTTAAAGGAGCAGAGTTGCCGGGGTGAAGTCCCCGAAGCCTTGTGTATAGTTCTGAGAGAATACTGGAAAATGTTAGGCACTTGCCTGTAACTCCAGCACTCAGAAGGCTGAGACAGGAGATCATAAGTTCAGGGTCAGTCTTGTCCATATAGTTAGGTTCAAGATAGCCTGTGCTACACAGCAAGACTCTGTCTCAGGAGAAAACAGCACAAAAGCAAAGTCAGTGTCCTAGGACACGCAGTGCAGGCGTTTTGTAGCTCATGCGGGTTAGGTGGGTATAATTACGCTTTTGTATGGAATTGCTGCTTGGGAAAAGCTGGCTGGCTATCTCAATGTACAAGTGGATTTTGAACCCAATCTCTTTGGTTTCAAAGCTATTCCTGAATGTTACCCTCCACTTAAGGGATGAATGTGGAGTGTCTGTAAAGGGGAAATGAGTTTTCTTGGTCTCATCTCTAAAGTCCTGTGTTTTCTCCAGAGAACTGCATTGCCATATGATGTGTTAGAATGCCTGCTCTGATGCTACTAATTCTAACATTGGATTAGAATTCCAAGTTAGCTAGATTTCCCCCTTTCTACATTTTCTCTACTTTAAAATAGCTTTAACAGAACAAATAAAATATCCCAAGTCTAGTAGTGTCCATTTGGAAGTGACCTTAGAAGCTTTCTGTTCTCCTGCAGAAACCTCTGTTCTTCTGTTAAAATGCTCTCTTCAGTCCAAGATTGGAGAAACCAGTCTGGGACCCTTTCTGGGTTCATTATCTCTAAGCCAATCAGGCCACAATTCCACAGCCCAGGAAGATCAGAAGAGCCTGGGTCAGATTCAATAACAAATTTTTAGGATTATCTTGGGATTTCTTTGCATTGTCTTTGTCACTGAGGGCCCCAGGCTGCCAGAGGAGTCCCCTTGGGGGATTATTTGTAAAGCAGCCAGTAAAGGCCTCCAAACTCTCAGAGGCCTTCCCCTCAGAAAGGGCCTATTTCATTGGCCCAAACAAGTCACCTGAGCATGTCTGACTTGAGGATAGAAGGGAAGGGCCACAGATCTTTTTTTTTCCTTTGAAATAAAAGTTATATATTTATTAAGACATTGTTGCTAATTTTAAGCATGGATTCCACAAGTCATCATCCATATATCAAAACACACTCTGGGAAACTTCTGAGATTCAACTGGATTTCAGAAAACATCTTTAGAAATCTGAGTAATGGTGCAACCTATACAACAGGGCCTTGCCTCGCTCATTCCCTAAGGCAAAGTATCCATCTCTGGGAGAAAAATCCATGATTTGAACACGAGAAATAGCACTCCTTTTAAAACCGAAAAGTTAGAAAATGCTGTACAGGAAGGAAGATGAATCAATCTGACAGCTTCTTTCATTTTTCTTGAAGATTTCTGTAGTGGGATTGAAGGTCAAGGAAGTGACACTAGTGACCAGGCTCATTATAGCTTTTATTGGCTTTGGGTTGGTTTGTTGGAGGCAAGAATCTTGACTATGTTTTCCACTCCACTCTTAGAGCTGCAAGCCACATGCTGCCCATTCTTTGATGCGGCAATGATAATCATATAAACTGCCTTCCTCAAGGACTCTGTTAACGCACTGCCTCGAATTCACATCCCACACATAAACTTCTCCATTCCCAGAAGGTGTATATATCCTCTTCCTATCAGAAGAGAATGTGGATGCTGCGATTCTTCCATTAATCTTCATGCTACCAATCAATTCTTTCGTCTTCATTGACGGCAAATAAGAAAAGCCAGCAACGCCACTTCTGAGCAGGAAGGATCCATCTGGAGTGACTTCACTCTTCTCTCTCTTCCAAACCTCTCACTTGATGTACAGGAACTAACTATTATATCATCATAACTAGCATATCATCGACATAAAGAAGCTTTGCTGTGCACACGTGTGGCTCATAGCGCTTCTCCATTATCACTGAAACAAGCCTTAAAGATCGGAAACTTTCCCAAATAGGTGCTCTGGATTTTCGGGTTTATTTTGCCATCTCCCTGAAATAGCAAGATCGCATTATCGACCCCAGAGAGCATCACCACCTGTGCGCCAGGATGGACCTGCGCTGATGAGGTCCGAGCAGGGGTAGGGCCGTTCAGCACTGGCAGGACGGCAGTTCATCTTCAGAATTCCTCTAGGAAGAGAAGTGGATGTGGATATGAAATTCCCAGTCCTTTGCAACAAATCATCTTCAACCTCTTCACTTTCATCATCTGCAGATTTTCTCCACTTGTGCCCGGGCTCTGCCCAATCAGGTACTCCTCCCGTGGCATGCTGGAATTCCTCTTTAAGTCTCTTTTGAAAGTTTACTTTCGCTGGCATTTTTCATTATATCTTTCCGAAACCAACTGTTCATCATGCCAACTATTTCCTCATCTTCATCATCTTCATCCACCCAAACTGGCTTCTTCTGAGGAGGAAGATTATCTTTTGCTTCGTCTTCCACTTCAGAGTCATCCGAGCTTCCTTGTCGTTGACCCCGCGAGCTCCACAGCCGCAGCAGCAGCACAACCTCGTCGTCCTTGATGTCGCTGAAGACCAGCTGGTCCAGACATCGCTTGGCGGCCGGCTTGTGGTCCTGGAGCACCAGGCGGTTCCGCTGCCAAAGCCGGCTCCTCCTCCTCCTTCTCCTCTGCCGCCCCGGTGACCGCGCTAGGGGCCGCCCTCTGCCCTGCCTGCGGTGCCCGTTGGGATGAACAGGCAGCTTTGGGGGCGTGCTTCCGCTCCGGGTCTGGCTTGCCTCCCTGGCATCTTATTGGCTCTCCGCTCTGGTTTCTTCCGGCTCCAGAGTTCTGGCGGCCTCCCCAGGTCTGAGGAGAAATGCAGCCGTTGAGGAGGAGCATCACTGCGCATGTCAGGGCCACAGAGCTTAACAGCATGGAGTATGTCAGCGTTCACAGCTCCTGCTTCTTGGAGAAATTCATGTGGAGTCAGACTTCTACCAGTGAGCTCAGGCTCCACACAGTTTCCCAACAAGCTAGGGAACTTTCTCCCTCCTTTCTCAGGAATTATCCTTTTGACATCAGTTCTGTGTGAGCCTCATTGTAAATGCTATAGGGAATGAAGAGGTGTTTTTAACGCTTGCCCTTCAAGATTCACATACAGATCAATCTCCCAGTAAGCCTCTCTTGATTGCTCCAGCCCACATCAAATGTTGTTTTTGTTTTCCTCCCTCAGACCAGACCTTTACAACAGTATTGTAGCCCAGGCTACACCTGAGTGCTGGGATCACAGATGTTTGCCAACACAAACACACACACACACACACACACACACACACACACACACACACACACGGCTTGTTCTGAATGCTTTTACTATCTTAGATGCAACTGTCCTATGTAGGACACAGAGTGGTCCTACAGCATTCCTGAACGTGTCTTAACTGTTAGGGATGTGGCTCGGTGGTCATTGGTCATTTTTATAACTATCCCACAACTTTTCAAAATACTAGACACAGAAACACTGCACCCTTTTAAGTACCTAAAGCTTAAGGAGCTGACTCAAACTTCAGGAAGTAGCTGTGAGGACAGTGTGGCAGGACATGACAGAAAACCTGAACACAGAACTGAAGCCGCTGCTCAGTTTCTTGCCCTGAAGTGGCAGCAGCTGGTGGGGGCACCGGGCGTGGTCTTGAAGGGCCCGAGCTGGGAGCTCGAACAAACAGTGGTGAAGGTGGGTACTCAGAGCTCTGGGAGACTTGGGGAGCACATAGCACTTAGTTCTTGTTGAGGGAAGACCTTGCTAATTGGTGCTGAACTTTTGATAGCCATAAGGTCTGCGTGCCGTGGTTGACAATGAGCATGGGAAGATAGGAACAAGGAAATGGCCTGCACTCGGGGACGTGATTGGTCAGCCATCTAGGACCGCAGGCCCAGCCAAGTATGCCCTGCCTTCTATTGATGATCTACACATCCCACTCTAAGGGCTGGCTGGCTGGCTCCGGGCACTAAGTGAAAAGAGTCCCACAGAAGATGAGGACTTTTGTATGGTCTATCAGGGACATAAAATGCACATGGGGAATGTAAGGGAACAGGAATTAACCCACGTGAGCACTGGTGCTGAGCCAAGTGCATTTAGGGGCCAAATGCGGGCATGATTATTCAGCTGGGGTAACTCTCTGTGTTTGTGGGAATCCCAGGGTGTCAGAGACAGGCAGCTATGCTAAACTCTTCATTATTTAACACTGGGGAACAAAATCACAGTAATCAGGGAGTTGTCAAAATATTTAAATCAATATTTGTGAAATGCTTAGTCTAGTATCTGGCAAAGAGGTACATACTCTGTGTTGCGTGACTGGCTGTGGTCCCTCAGAGGCTGTCATATTACTGAGGTGTCTACAGACTATTGTTGTCATAAGTCAACACAGTCCTCAGGCACTGGGTGTGTCTGGCATTCACTGTCCTTCACCGGGTTATTCTCCAGCCTTCTGCTTCAAGTTAGCAACCTTATTGATGAGTCATCAACAGTACGAACATATTAAGTTATTTTGATCTTAAAAAGGAATGTATGAGATTGACGGGAGAGATGGGCTGAGGCCCGGGGGTGGGGGAAACAGAAGGATAAAAGATGAGACCATCAGACCTCACTGCTTCCTTATTGCCCAGGAATACAGTTGACTTCTCCTTTCCAGTCTCACTCTCTTGCAGAACAGCACAAGAGCCAGGACATGTCAAAGAGAGGCCATAAGGATGCGGTTCATAGGTCATCTTTACCTGTGCTAACCCCTGTCGGTAGCTGTTGCCAAGTAAGGAAGGCGCCGTTCTCAGCAGCTCACCGCTTCCCTAGCTGTCCCTTAGCACATCTTTAATTCCCCTCCTCAGATTTCCCCAGGGATGATCTTCTGGGGGTTGCTGGGAAACAGAGGCAAGGGTGGAGGTCTCCAGGTGCATCTCGGTGGAGACTTGGGGCCTAAGTGGACAGAGTCCTGCGGATAGGTATTGAGGAGTGTCTCCTCTGGGAAAGAGTGATGAACACCAGAACGGCCTCCCAGTGGTGGAGGTCCCTGAGAGAGAAGGGTGAGCAGGGACTTGCCAGTCAGTCAGTAAGGGCGGAGCCAGGAAATCCCAAAGGCTACCAGAGCAGATGGGCACTGCCCCTTGTTACCTTGCCACACCACTGTTCAGAAGCCCACAGTGTGACTAGGCAGTTCCTCCTCACACTCCCTTGGCAAAGCTCAGAAAAACATGAGTATCCAGTGGAGGAATGATTGATCCCCTGCCAAACCAGTTTTCTCCAAAGACCTCTGCAACGTTTACTTGGTTGGTAAATCCCACATGTGTTCCAAAAGGGGATCTGTTACACGCGGTGTTTGAATATGCGTATCTTTAAATACAGTTGAGCAGTGTTTGTAAATGTAAAGCCTCGGTGTTTTCTCCCTTAGGAAATTGAGCTTCTTGTCAATGTTTCCCCACGCATCAACTAACTAGTGTGGGTCTTTCAGCCAACTGTCCTGACAGCTCTTCCGTGAGTGTGTCCTAGAGTGAATGTAGGACCGTATCCCATGGATAGGTGAAAACAGTTTCAATGTAGCTAAGCAGATTACAGACAGGAGGGACCCTGAACTCATTTATGTCCTAACAACTAGAAAGGAAACCATGGGGAAATCTGAGGGAAATGCCACCCCAATCCTGCAGAAGGTGTTGTCAAATACTACAAGCTGTGGACACAGTGAATGATCCCGGCACGCTGACAGAGGTTGCTCAGTGTTGCCTACATCTACACTGACTTCCCTCCAGATGTTGGTGGACTCAAACCACTCTGGTTTATCTTAAATAACTCCCACTCTTTTCTCTTCTGAGAAGTCTCCCTAGAACTTCTGCTTTGTTTCAGCTCTTGTTTTCTTCTAAGAACGGCGAGAAACATTCGATTGCTTGTGTAGTTGGCTTCAGCATTCTTATCATGCTTCCTCTCAGTTCCTCTCTCCGTCCTAATTATTCCCATCGTCTGTCGCCCTTAGATGTGGAAATCTATAGTGGGGCATGACGCTCGACCACACCAGTACCAGGCTAGCACTTATCCTCCACAAACATGTACTACCCAAACATCTCAACCTGCTAATTACTGTGCCCCCTGGTGCTCAGCCTGGAATGGATCCAAGCCAACCTGGTGCTTACAAACCCAGACCAGGTTTTACGTCATCTCCTGCAGGTACCATGACCCCTCCTTCCAGTGGGCCTAACCCTTATGCACATAACCATCCTCCTCTTGGTCAGGGCTACACCCAACCTGGACCCGGTTATCGATAAGGAGGTTCAGCTACACTATTGATGGCTAATTGCTTCCCAAAAGACTACAATACTATTTTGTTTCAATTTGTACTGTATTGATGTTCAAAAAATTAAAAAGCAGAGCAATTTTTATGATATCATTGTTGCTGTTAATTGAAAATATAATTTGCTAGAATATAAACACAAAAAGACCAAAATGAACATGTTTCCTCCCCTGCTTAAAATTGTAGCAGCTTCCTAGTTATTTTGGAACACTATTGTGTATAAAATGATTGACTTTCTAGTTCCCAGAGGATATTAAAAAGCTAGGCTAAGGTTTAGCCATCACACTTGGCTATTTACTATTAACATGATGTACTAAAATAGAGCCCTTTGAGAAGATGACTAGACATTATGTATAAATGTAACACTGATGGGCTAATAAAGGTGATTGAATCTGCTGGTGGGAATGCAAGCTGGTACAGCCCCTTTAGATGTCAGTGTGGCGATTTCTCAGAAAATTAGGAAACAACCTTCCTCAAGACCCAGTAATACCACTTTTGGGTATATATCCAAAGGATGCTCAATCGTGCCACAAGGACATTGCTCAACTATGTTCATAGAAGCTTTGTTTGTCATAGCCAAAACCTGGAAACAACCTAAATGCCCCTCGATCAAAGAATGGATAAGAAAAATGTGGTACATTTACACAATGGAGTACTACACAGCAGAAAAAAATAACAACAGCTTGAATTTTGCAGGAAAATGGATGAAGCTAGAAAACATTATTTTGAGTGAGGTAACCCAGACACAGAAAGACAATTATCACATTTACTCACTCATAGGTGAGTAAATAAACATAAAGCAAAGAAAGCCAGCCTGCAAACCACAATCCCAGAGAACTTAGACAACAATGAGGACACTAAGAGAGACTTACATAGATCTAATATACATGGGAAGTAGAAAGTAGAAAAAGACAGATCTCCTGAGTAAATTGGGAGCATGGGGACCTTGGGGGAGGATTGAAGAGAGGAGGGGAGAGGCAGGGAGGGGAGCAGAGAAAAATTTAGAGCTCAATATCAATAAAATAAATATATATATGTCTGTATATGTCTATATAAATAACGTTTAAGTTTTCCACAATGAACAATGAATCTTCTTGCAGTAATCTTTGAAGTTTCCAGGAAGAAGATGGGGCCCCACAACAACTCCACCTGGTTGATATGACGTCATGACGCTGATAGCGCTACTACAAGACCTGTTTTGGGTACCAGCTGCTCAAGATGGTTCCTACTTGGTTAGCTGAAATGGTGCACATTTTTTACAACGTTCTGGCCAGACCTCCAAATAGGAACCTCAGAAAAACCCTACCAAATACTCAGAGACTATATGCAATTATACCAGACAGTAATCTTGGAACTTAATCATCATTTTACTTTCACAGGATCCCATAGAAAGAACATCACCCCCATGACAACTGGAAGTAATTCTAGAAGACATGTCCCATCTCCCAACAAAGTTTGTCCTCAGGGTTAGGGACATCATTTAGGGGTTGATTATAATTGGTATAGGGTTGGGGGAAATTTTTTATTTTTTTAAAGATTTATTTATTATATATACAATGTTCTGCCTATATGTCTGCCTGCAGGCTACAAGAGGGCACCAGATCTCATTACAGATGGTTGTAAGCCACCACATGGTTGCTGGGAATTGAACTCAGGACCTCAGGAAGAAGGAGCAGTGCTCTTAACTGCTGAGCCATCTCTCCAGCCCAGGGGTGGGGGAATTTTATAGGCTCAGGGATCTCTTTGGAAAAAAAGGGGGGGTAATTGGATGGGATAATAGATTAGTGTGAGCTTACTCACACCAATAATAATAGTGAGTAATAGAGTGAATACTTGTGAATTATTATTTATAGGCAATTACATTGGTATAGATTCTTGTATATTGATGCAAAGTTAAATTATATTGAATATTATATGTATGCATGCATGCTTCTACCTCTGCTTAAAACATTTTTATATATTGATATATATTTTATCATATTGCAATGTACATTTCTACCTCTGACCAAGATACTTATACATTGTTTACATTCTGAAGTCATTGTCCTTACTTGTTGCATAGTTGTTTATTGTATAATATTCTAATATGAAGTTTTAGTCTTTAGGTTAATGGTATTAAGAATTATAGATCAATAGTCATCTATGTTTGTCATAGTTAGACTAATAAGATTCTTTAGATACATAGAGATTGTATTCTGCATAGATAAGTAATCTTCAACCACTTCAAAGAGCTGTAAAATATGTCATTTAAATAATTTAGGATTATGTTGAAGTGAGACACGATTGCTCCTGGCAGCACCGATCTATTTCCAGAGAATGTTGAGCACCGAAGACACTCCACTTGGAGCTTCTTCTTGGCAAAACTGGCCTTTGGGAAAAGAACTGCCCATGCCTCAACCACTGACAAGGTACATAGTATTCTGAAATGGATAAGCAGGACTGTCAAATCTTGCCAAGACAGGGGTAAGACGGCTTTGAAAAATTTCCTCCCTCTGAAAATGGTCTGTTGCTGGGCAGTGGTGGCGCATGCCTTTTATCCCAGCACTCGGGAGGCAGAGGCAGGTGGATCTCTGTGAGTTCGAGGCCAGCCTGGACAACAAGAGCTAGTTCCAGGACAGGCTCCAAAGCTACAGAGAAACCCTGTCTTTAAAAACAAAACAAGGGCTGGAGAGATGGCTCAGAGGTTAAGAGTACTGACTGCTCTTCCAGAGGTCCTGAGTTCAATTCCCAGCAACCACATGGTGGCTCTCAGCCATCTGTAATGAGACCTGGTGCCCTCTTCTGGCCAGCAAGTATACAGACAGACAAAACACTGTATACATAATAAATAAATAAGTCTTAAAAAAAAAGAAAAACAAAACAAAAAGAGAAAATGGTCTGTCAGTTACTCTAGGCCTTAGCCAAAGTTGGTTGCTTCAATGTTGAACATAGTAACTTGCCCTTTTATTTTCTAGGAAATAAAAACTGAAGTACAATCTTCAAAGGGAAAAATCACCAAGTGTGTGCTACCTAACATAACCTAAGCTTTTTTTTGAGTGCCAAGCATTACTGTTAGAGATACCCATCTGCATTGGTATGCCACCCAATGGCTCCTTCAATACAATATTCCTTTGGAAAACGTAAAGAAAGTCCCAAAGTCATAGTTGAAGTAAATGTATCATATAGAACATGGAAGGGTCCAGAGAGATATCTCAGGAAAGTGCTTACTATATAAGCATGAGGATCTGAATTCCAATCACTGGTATCCACATAGAAGGCTGAGAAAGACAGTACATTGTATAATTTTAGTGCTGGGGAGGCAGAGGCAGGAAGATCCCTGGAGCTTCAAGGCACAGCCAGCCAAATCTATGAGCTCTAGGTTTCCTAAGAGACACTGTCAAAAACTAAGGTGGGGGAGCCAGGTATGATGGCACACATCTTTAATCCCAGCACTCAGAGGGAAGAGGCAGGCAGATCTCTGTGAGTTGAGGCCAGCTTGGTCTACATAGTGAGTTCCAGGACAGCCAGGAGTATGTAGAGAGACCCTGTTCCAAAAAAAACCTAAATAAATAAATAAATAGGGTAGAGCTGGGTGTGGTGGCACGTGCCTTTAATCACAGCACTCAGGAGTCAGAGGAAGGTAGATTTCTAAATTCAAGGCCAGCCTGGTCTACAAAGCAAATTCCAAGACTGCCAGGGACACACACACACACAAGCCTTGTCTTGAAAAACCAAAAATACATAAAGTTGAAAAAATGAAATTTATGCCCTGGTAATGCTGAAGCATGCATGGGCAGCCCCGTATATGGCGGTTCTGTTAAACTTGTCCATACTGGGTTTCATGGTCTAAGTTGTTGAGGACGACTGACCAGGTCTCCTCCTCAAGAGGGCACCAGATCTCATTACAGATGGTTGTGAATCACCAAGTGGTTGCTGGGAATTGAACTCAGAACCTTTGGAAGAGCAGGCAGTGCTCTTAACCACTTAGTCATCTCTCCAGCCCCCATAAACAAACAAACAAGTAAACAAGGTGAGGGACAAGGCACAGTGTGGGGCCAGCTCTCAAGAGACAGAGGCAGGTCCATCTCTCTTAAGTTTCAGGCCAGCCTGGTCAACATATTGCATTCCAGACCATCCAGGGCTACATAGTGAGACAGACAGGTTGATAGGCATATAGGTAATAAATCAGATGGGGAACCATAAAAGAAGCCATTCAATATCAATGTCTGGCCTCTATATGTGTGTACATCTTTACACACATGCAGACATATGTGAAAACACACACATTCATCCACTACACACACACACACACACACACACACACAATGTAGAATTTTAAAAATTGAGATACCTCTATCATTGAACCATGTCTGGAAAATGGGCCATATAAGGGCAACTTTCAAAACTGTGTTATGAAGTTTAACAAATTGATGCATGTAAGACTACAACATGCCAGGTACCCAACAATAACACAGCACCAGGTCTGGATGAGATCAGTCATCTGGCCTAGGTGGTGAACACCAGAGCATCAAGTGAATGAAACGTTTGTCTCATAATCATCTGAGATTGTAAGACTGATACTGGCAAGGCCCACTAGGCTGAATGATCTTCCTATAAGGTTGCCCTTATTCCCCGAGTCTATGTGAAGAGCTGTCAAGGAATTTGGGGGGCTTCTTTCCACATTTGAGAAAAGGGTCCAGAACTTCTAGAAGCCTTTTCAAATGGGATGTGATTTTTCTCACTAACCAGACGTGTGAAGTACCACCACCTTGTGGGACTTCCCTGCTGTTCCCTTCCCTAGAATTGTCACAGTTGGAGTTTAAAATGTTCCTTCTATTGCCACAGACTGTCACCAGTGTTGACCGAAAGTAAAACTTCGGGCTAACAAACAAAGATGACACAGTTAGTGTCTGATCCAGAGGACAGTCACATCCACATAGAAGTGGGGAGGCCTAGGTGCCTATGGTTAAAAGCTCAAAGCGGAAACCCACCCCGAAAGCCCATAGCCCCACTCAGAAATGCTGCTCATTTAGGACATTGTCTCGGCAGAAACTCCTCAGTAAACTCTTTTTGGAAAAACAACTGCCTGAGTAAGAATTTTTTGTTAAATATCTATAAATTCTTCAGCTAACCCTCTCAAGAGGTGAAGCCTAATTCCCTTCCCTTTGACTGCGAATTGAACCTAATGGATGTAAAACACCTCTGGCCCCAAGCATTTTGGATAGAACATAGTTAACCTAAAGCTTCAAAGTGAAGGAGATGCGCTTGGTAGTAAGTCCTGTAGTAAGGAGACTGGTTCTCAAGCGCAGGCCTCAGAAGGGAACAGACACCCTACAGCACAGAACCAGAGACCTGAAGGAGGCCCAGAGCTCAGAGACGCTATGCATCTGGCTGCCACCAGCACATCTAAGAGGACAGACTGGCTGCATAGGCCACGTTACAGTAGAACTAATGGCCAAAGATACAACCTTCAAATCTGATTGAGCACAAAGACCTTATATATCACTGTCTGTCCCCAGCAATAAGTTGTGGAAAATGCCATTTTTTTTAAAGAGTCAAGTAAGAGAAATTATTTTTTTAAATAGAATGGATTCTTTTATCTTTAAGATTTATTTATTTTATATAGTGTTCTGTCTGCATGTATGCCTGCAGGCCAGAAGAGGGCACCAGATTTCATTACAGATGATTGTGAGCCGGGACTTGAACTCAGGACCTCTGGAACAATCAGTGCTCTTAACCTCTGAGCCATCTCCCCAGCCCATTAGAATGTATTCTTAACATGGCTGTTTAAAGTAGAAAGGATGAAGATACTTACAATTACAAATTTACCATCTGAATGGATTTTCCAGTCCCTATCACTTAATCAGCGAAAGTAAATATTCATCTACTGCCATCGGAAGCTGAATGGTATTGGTAACTGTTTCATCATGTGAAACTTCATTATATTTCATTTAGAGACTGTGTTTACACATGTAAGTGAATGACTGAAGTAACCTTTAAAAACGAGTTTAGGAGGATGTGTAAAAATGGTGTTAGGAAATTCCCTCATAAAATGTTGTTATTTATTAGCAAATGAACCAAAAAAAGTGAGCTGGAAAGATGGCTCAGTGATGGAGCACTCGCCTAGCATCCTTGAGGCCAAGTTCCAGACCAGCAGAGTTTAATAGTAAGAACTTGTCTCAAAATAATAATAATACTAAAAATGACCCAAAAAGCAAGAACCACTAACATTTGGTTCCCACCACATGTCAGGTACCATATCTGTTTCATACCTGCCCCAACACCTGATGTTAATAAGAGTTTCTTAAAGAGATGAATGAATCTTTAATCTTTATCTGACGAAATAGGATCTCAAGGTCAGGTGATTAATTTCAGGTCACATTGGAAGTCACAAAGCCTCGCCTCCCACACATTTGCTTACTTTAATTCATATTCACTATAGCTTAATAAATCGCTCATAAATTTAACGACTTTAAAGTCAAAATATTTCTCACAATTCTGTGGCTAGATGGGGTACACCTACATGGCTCTTCTGATCACTTCTAGGGTCTCGGGCAGCTACAGTCGGACAACGGCTAGAACACACGTCTACTCCTTAGGCAGGGAGCGCTCGAGGGCTGGACCTCCATCCATTTTCATGTAGTCCCAGGGCTTCCACCTCTCCATGGGGCGACCAGCACAACAGCCGCACTTCTGTGGCCAAGTCAACAAGCATGCAAGATGCTGGGGACCAGAAATGGCAGACCTAATCCTCCTGAGTCTGTGGAGTCACTGGATCTGCTGGAAGGGTAATCAGTGCTCTTAACCACTGAGCTATCTCTGCAGCCCCTGTGCTTGAATTCTGTGAAGTCACTGAGTTAAGAAAACAAGCCCAGTGGTGGTGGCACTCGCCTGTATATCCCAGCACTTGGGAGGCAGAGGCAGGCGGATCTCTGTGAGTTCGAGGCCAACCTGGTCTACAAAGTGAGTTCTAGAACAGTCAGGGCTGTTACACAGAGAAACCCTGCCTCAAAAAACCAAAATAAATAAATTAATTAAATTAAATATTAAAAAAATAAAGAAAAAAAACTTACTGTAAAAGATCAACTTCAATAAATTACTGTTTTCAGTGCAATTGCTCATAAATCTCTAAATAATGTAGCATAAATAAGGATATAAGGATAGATTCTTTTTTTCTTAATAAAGAAAAGGCAAATTTTCTGATTTTCCTAGTTTTAAAGAGAGTTTCAAATGTTTGATACGTATTTATACAAAACTATGTAAAGTTCTATATAATTGAGACTAATCACAAAAATTCAGGCAGGCAGTAATGGGGGTGAGATTCTTCCCGTGTGTGGCTTATGCGGTGATACCAGTACCCTGCCAGGTATGAAGCATACATGTTTCATCTGGAACCATCATTTCTACAATGTGTTCAAGGAAGGAATGAATGACAATAATATGGAATTGACGAAAATTTTATGTTCCGGTGATTATAAAGTTATAAACAATCTTGAATTTCAAGCAGTTGCTCTTGGATTGATACTCCTTTCTCTTTTTGGATATAATTATGAAAAATTGTTTATCTTGGGATTAACAATGTATTGATAAATATTTGAAGTTGATTCTATTTTTTCAATGATTAAGACTAACGGTTTTAATATATTTATAATAATAAATAAAAGTAAAGAAAGAAAGAAAACAAAACAGACCTTTCTTACAAATGTGCCTCATAGATATGAGACTTTTCACAATCCCCCAAGGAGTTGTAGTAGAGCTCAGTTGGTGAGTACATTCAAAGGGCCTACACTGAATTCAGTAACAGATGGCATAGGACTGGGAGATAGCCAGAGGATCAGAAGTTCAAAGATCATTCTCTGCTACAGAGCCAATCATAAGTCAGTCCTGGAAAGAAGAGAGATAAAGAGGGAAGGAGGTACAGAGGAAACCTGTCTCAAAAAAAAGGTGGGAAGGAGGAAGGGAAAAGAAGGGGGGAGGGAGAAGGGGACGGAAAGAGGAAGAAAGAAAGAAAAGGAAAGAGTGATGGGAGGTGAGGAAGAGGGAGGGGGCCGAAAGAGAAAAAAATAGTGTACAGGAAGGAGAAATTCCCTTAGCATTATTATTTTTAATTCATTAAGGCACAGACTATTTAATAGATAACTATGTTTGGGACTTATAATTCTAACATTATTTAAAGTAATTTTTTTAATCTAAAAAAAAAGGTAATTTTAGATTAGCGGCTTCAGTGTGCCTAAAAGCAGCCCTGGAGAACAGCAAAGCTGTTCCTTGGAAGAATTTGGGGCCTACCCGGCGATGAGCAACACGTGGCGCGGAGCAGCGCTGGGTTCTATGAAGCAGGGCAAGGAACAGACCTAGGAAGGAGTAAACCGCCCTTCCTGTCTACGCTATTGCTCGCACCATCACTTTTTGAGCAATACAATTTAAGAGGAAGAGGCAGGCGGAGAGGAGCCGCCATCTCTGCAGCGTCTGTGACGGAAGCCCAGGCGACAGGCGAGGACACGGAGTGTCTGTCAGCAGAGGCCGCAGGCCAGCGCGAAGCCTGCGACGCTCGTCAGGGAGCTTCTCCTCCGCTCATCGAGTTCCGCCGCTCGGGCCCACGGGGGACAAAAGCACGAGAGATGGAGAAGGGCGGTCCCCAGAGCACCCTATGGCCTCAGGGTAGGACCGACGCCATGCGTCCCCGGTCACCGCACTGGCTGGCTCGCGCAGCCGCAGAGGCTCGGCTGGGCAGGCCCGCTCGCGCCCGCTCCAGTCCAGCCCGCCCGACGGGCGATACCACCCCCGCGAGCCCCTGCGGAGGCATGAAAATGGTTCCGTCCCCAGCCTCTGATTGGCCAGGCGGGAGAAGGCGTGGCCTCCGCAGTCTGGTTCCGCGCGCCAGAGCGCGCAAGCCGCATTGCGAGCTGGGCACGGAGCAGGCGCCATGGTGAGGAGTGGTTGTGGGTGTTTAACGACGGGAAGGCCTGGGTGCGGGTCTGGGTGTGCTGCTTTGGGGTTCGGGTCGGAGTCTGGACCGGGACCTGCTCTAGGAGCGGCCCAGCGGACTCGGGAATTCGACTGATGGCCCGTGCGCCGGCTCCCGTTTCAGGTTCTGCTGCACGTGCTGTTCGAGCATGCAGTCGGCTACGCGCTGTTGGCACTGAAGGAAGTGGAGGAAATCAGCCTGCTGCTGCCGCAGGTGGGTGGATCGGTGGGCTTATGGTGCTGCATTGCAGCCCCTAAGGCCGCCGAACCCCATCATGCACCGCGTGTTCCCACGTGGCCGACCGCACCGGCGCGGGGGGGGGAGTGAAAGCCCTTGAACGAGATCTTTAATTAGTGCGCATCCATGTAATCTTAGAGATTGGAAATAAACTTTTAAAATTACATTTTTTGAACACTCAAATCGAATCGGGATGTGGGGCTTAGCACCAGTGTTCCAATTACTATTACAGCTGGTGTTTCTGCTTTACTGCGCTGTAGAGGCCAAATTGAAAGAAAAACCCATTCATCCTTCTCTCCACAGGTGGAGGAGTGTGTACTTAACCTTGGCAAATTCCACAATGTCGTTCGTCTGGTGGCCTTTTGTCCGTTTTCTTCATCCCAGGTTGCCTTGGAAAATGCCAACGCCGTATCTGAAGGTGAGTTAAGCCCCCTGAGCGCCATGTCATCCTTGACAGTGTTCTTTGATGATTTGGTTCAAATCATGATGCGTGCTAGGCATTGAGACCTACAAAATAGCACCTGAAAAAATCTGACTTTACGAAGTTGGATGCTTCCCAGTCTAGCTGCTGTGGTAAAGCCAGGCTCTGCAATGATGACTTGAGAATCTGTCAATCCACTGAGTGTTCACTGATGTCTCCATGTTTCTGAGCAAATGCCTGGAGGGGTGGGTGTTCCTGCACGATCCTATGTGGAGGCCAGGTCCTCTTTTAAAGGGAAAGTGTTCTTCAGCGTGTTAGTGGGAGCTGTGTTTTTTGTCTCAAGGTGTTGTTCATGAGGACCTCCGCCTGCTTCTGGAGACATACCTGCCATCTAAAAAGAAGAAAGTACTGCTGGGGGTTGGAGACCCCAAGATAGGTGCTGCAATACAGGAAGAGTTGGGATATAACTGCCAGACTGGGGGTGTGATAGCTGAGGTCCTTAGAGGTAAAATAACCCTACTTACTGTTTCTTAAGGGTTTTGTTTGTTTGGTCTTTCGAGACAGGGTTTCTCTGTGGCTTTGGAGCCTGGCCTAGAACTAGCTCTTGTAGACAGGCTGGCCTTGAACTCACAGAGATCCTCCTGCTTCTGCCTCCCGAGTGCTGGGATTAAAGGCGTGTGCCACCACTGCCCGGCCAACTTAAGATATTTATATTTGGCAGTGTTTGCGTGTATTAGTCGTGCTGTGTGGGTGCAATGCCCACAGAGGCCAGTAGAGGGGGACTAGAGATAGATGGTTATCAACTATAAGTGGCCATGTGGATTCTAGAAGAGACTTTTATGCACAGTCCTATCTTCCTTTCAGGAGTTCGTCTGCACTTCCATAATCTAGTAAAGGGTCTGACAGACCTGTCTGCTTGTAAAGCCCAGCTAGGGCTGGGACACAGCTATTCTCGTGCCAAAGTTAAATTTAATGTGAACCGGGTGGACAACATGATCATCCAGTCCATAAGTCTTCTGGACCAACTGGATAAAGACATCAATACCTTCTCGATGCGTGTCAGGTAAGATGCAGTGCAGAGGCTACCAAACCCTGGGCTCTTCTTTGGCCTAAAGTGTAGCTGTTACAAACTTAACCAGGTCAAGCAGGGCTGATAATTCTTTGGGTAGAATAATGGACTGAAGCCAGGCCTCCTTGTGCTTACCACAGGCTGTGTTCTTACACTGGCTGTATAGAAAGAGGAGGCATAATAAAACCACCCCATGTACACCTCAGCCCAGGCCACTGTGCTTGGTCTGAATTGTGAATGGGGAGACATGGATTTGAGAGAGCCTGGGATCTGGTTTATTTGAGGTTTGGCAGACTAGGTCAGGGAATGATTGTTCCTCTGCAGGGAGTGGTATGGGTACCATTTTCCAGAGCTGGTGAAGATCATCAATGATAATGCCACATACTGTCGCCTGGCTCAGTTCATTGGGAACCGCAGGGAGCTGAATGAGGAAAAGCTGGAGAAACTGGAAGAGTTGACGATGGATGGGGCCAAGGCTAAGGCCATTTTGGATGCCTCTCGGTCCTCCATGGGTCAGTGCAGAGCCCGGCCACCTGCATAAGGTACGAGACTCCTTGAGTATCTGGTCCCCCTGTTCACACTAGGTGTTTCCTAGGCATGGACATATCTGCTATCGACTTGATAAACATCGAGAGCTTCTCCAGTCGTGTGGTGTCTTTGTCAGAGTATCGCCAGAGCCTACACACTTACCTTCGCTCCAAGATGAGCCAAGTAGCCCCCAGCCTGTCAGCCTTAATTGGGGAAGCGGTGCGTCATGGGGAACACAAATGGGGGAATAAAAGTGTTAACATTCTGTACCGCTATACTTCTGGCTACCATGTCGTCCCTAGTTGTTGCATGGTGGGGAGGAGAATAGGGTGTGAGACCACAGGTCATTTCCCCCTTACTCACCTTGCTTCTTCCTTGGATCTTTCTCCAGGTAGGTGCACGTCTCATTGCTCATGCTGGCAGCCTCACCAACCTGGCCAAGTACCCAGCATCCACAGTACAGATCCTTGGGGCTGAAAAGGCCCTGTTCAGGTACCAGTGAGGGCGCCTGCCCATGTCAGGTGCCGCTTCTGGTGCCCACTGCTTTGTTTGGGGATTACAATGATGGCTGACCAGGACTCCCTGACCTATACAGGCCTCTGCTATGGGGGTGATGGCCAGTCCTGGTGTCTGAGTGATTCCCAGGGCCCAGCAAAAAGGGACCAAGTTTCCAGGTCAGCGACATTGGATGCCTTCCCTCTCTGCCTCTGGGAACTGGGTTGGCATTTGTCGAGGTAGAAAGTCCAGCCAAGCCTGGTGTGAGAGTGTGGGGAGAGGGGAACTTGGACAGTTGGGCCAGGTCTTCTGACCCTAAACTGTTGACTGAATATTCTCACAGAGCCCTGAAGACAAGAGGTAATACACCAAAATATGGACTCATTTTCCATTCTACCTTCATTGGTCGAGCAGCTGCAAAGAACAAAGGCCGCATCTCCCGATATCTAGCAAACAAATGCAGTATTGCATCAAGAATTGACTGCTTCTCTGGTACGGGTGGAGAAGTTGACATTTGAGGGAAGGGGTCATGGGAGGCGGGGAGTGAACCCAGCTTCTACAATGATGGTAATATTTTTCGTCAACAGAGATCACCTAGTGAGTGTTGACACTTTGGGTCTGAGTGAAGCTGAGGGTAGAGGGACTGGTGGTTACTTTGTTATTTCAAGGGTGTAATGGGCTTTGTTTATACATACACATCTAGAGGTACCCACAAGTGTGTTTGGGGAGAAACTCCGAGAACAAGTTGAGGAGCGATTGTCTTTCTATGAGACTGGAGAGATTCCACGGAAGAACCTGGATGTCATGAAGGAAGCC
Organism: Ondatra zibethicus; assembly: GCA_004026605.1. Lineage (NCBI taxonomy): Eukaryota > Metazoa > Chordata > Mammalia > Rodentia > Cricetidae > Ondatra > Ondatra zibethicus. Next base: position 25,914 of record PVIU01023591.1, read on the forward strand.
ATGGTTCAGGTCAGTATGTGCTTTGGGAATAGCCGAATGCTGTAATTGAGTTGGAGGTGATGAACTGTCTTGGCCTGATTCTTAAGAAATGGAGGCAAAAAAACTGATTTAATGAGCCTGATCCAGCAGAACTAGAAGTGCTGTGGCAAGCCAGGGGTCTTTCAGGGTTTCAATGCTTTCCTTTTTGCCAGGCAGAGGAAGCGGCTGCTGAAATTACCAGGAAACTGGAAAAACAGGAGAAGAAACGCTTGAAGAAGGAAAAGAAGCGACTGGCTGCGCTGGCCCAGGCATCCTCAGAAAACAGTAGCACTCCAGAGGAGTGTGAGGTCAGTCCTCTGCTCAGGCCCTAGGCTGTAGGACTTTCAGCAGTAGAACAAAGGACATCAAACCATGGTCTGGCACTTGGGCTTTTTGGACTAAAACTACCTCTTGATTCTATAGGGAGGAGATAGGTGCTGAGAGAACTTGACCAAGAGCCCAGAATGCTGGTTGTAGCACATGGCCCATTCCATGGGCAAGTGTGCTCTGTCCTCGGCTGCCTCCCAGGAGTCCTCAACCGGGGGTAGTGTGAATTCCTGCTCTCCCTGTTCTGTGTCTGGAGGTGATAGTGTCTCATGATGGGGGGTGGGGGTAGGGAGGTCACTAATGTGACAGTCTAGAATTGTCCCCCAGGGTTTTCAACCTGAGCTATTAGTATTTCCTTTTCAGGGTCCCCTGGGAGCTCTGCATGATGTCTATTGTGACCAGCATACAGGGGTTTTTCTCTAGGGTTTAAGAGGGTCAAGAAAATCCACTAAATTTTTCTCTACCTGGGAGTAGCTTTGAGACTGGATTACCAAAGTGCCCATGCAACTAAGTCATCAGGAGGACTAGGTTGTTTGCTCTTCTGCCTGAATTCTAATGGGAACTGTAGCTGTTAACAAATAGAAGCAACATATTCCTTGTCTTATTCCCTTCAGGAGACACATGAAAAACCTAAGAAGAAGAAAAAGTTAAAACCCCAGGAGACTCCACAGGAAAATGGAATGGAAGATCCACCTGTCTCTTTGCCTAAAAGTAAGAAAAAGAAAGCTTTTCCCAAGGAGGAGTTGGCCAGTGACCCTGAAGAGGTGGCTACTAGCAGCTTAAGTCCTCCTAAGAGGAAGAAATCCTCACC
>PVIU01023592.1:6321-27202 GCA_004026605.1 Ondatra zibethicus
CAATGCAGAAGTGTTCCCTTTTCCCCACAACCTCTCCAGCATAAGTTGTCATCAGTGTTTTTGATCTTGGCCATTCTTACAGGTATAAGATGGAATCTCAGAGTTGTTTTGATTTGCATTTCTCTGATGACTAAGGATGTTGAACATTTCCTTAAGTGTCTTTCAGCCATTTTAGATTCCTCTGTTGAGAGTTCTCTGTCAAACACACATTTTATATAATACTTCTAGATGTGTCTTTGTTTTTGCTGGATGTGAAAATTAAAAAAGGAAGTAGTTTTTTTTTTATTTTTTAAAGATTTATTTATTTATTTATTATGTATACAACATTCCTTCCATGTATGCTTGCACACCAGAAGAGGGCACCAAATCTCATTATAGATGACTGTGAACCACCTTGTGGTTGCTGGGAATTGAACTCAGGACCTCTGGAAGAACAGTTGGTGCTCTTAACCTCTTAGCCATCTCTTCAGCTCAAGGAAGTAGTTTATTTAGAAAAGGAAGTTGGTGCTTCAGGAAGCCTTGCAATCCAGCAGGGGTTGTGATTTCTGTATAAAGACGTGAGGACTCTGAGGTGGCAGAAAAGGTGGTTGCCAGTTCCTTCACAGTTGCAAAGGGCTTTGAGGTGGTCTTGTATCCTCACCTGGATTGTGTCCCCACCTGGATCGAAGCCTTGGTTCTATGCCTGTGTCCAGTAGTGCTGCAGATTTTACACTTTGAACTAGTAATAGAGTACTGGGTGGAGGGAGTAACGAGAGTGGCTTTAGAACTCCTTACCTGCAGTGCAGGAGGCAGGAGAGCTAACTGGGCCTGGAGTGAGAACAAGGCCACACCTCCTAACCCTTCCCAAAGAGTCCCATGAACTGGAGACCTAGCATCCAAATATATTCTCATTCAAACCACCACACACACTACCCTTGACTGTGGGGTCATTGTCTGAAGTAAGGGCTACTTTACTACAAGAACCATGGTACCACAAAATAGCCTGTTAATGGAGATGGCTAGAGAGAGCATATAGCTTTTGTTAAGAAGGGTTGTCCTTGAGCTCCAATACCACAGACGTCACTCCTTGAAATGCAGTGTGCTGCCTATGCCATCCTCCCTATGCTTGCAAACCACCCTTGGTACCCGGATACACATGCAGTGGGAGCGCCGTGTCACTAGTTGTTATGCCCGGGATCATTTCCAGGCAGAAAGTCTGTGCGTGTTTAGTGCAGCTGTAATTTTTTTCCAAATAGTTTTGCTCTGTAGTTTGTTGACTCCACAGTTGTGGAACTCACAAGCATTTCTGACTAGTTTATTGATGTTATTCTCTTAGCATGCCTGGTTTACAAATTAGTCTTTATCAGAGCCATCTATGTGGAGAAGATGTCATCTTTACAAAGTTAGTTACTTCCGTGATGTCAGGAATCAACTTGGAGCTGTGGAGGATAAAGGTGGGGCAGGTGGTTCAGGTTTTTAATCATTGCCTGGTGAACTCTCACAAATGCAACCAAGGGAGGAAGGGCTCCTTCTGGCTCACAGTTCTGGGGGATGTAGCCTGTGGTGGCAGGAAGGTCGGGTGGCAGAGCAGGACTGTGGCTGGTCACATTGCACCCCAGGAAGCAGAGACGGGGGGGGGGGTGAGGAGAGAGAGAACAGGAAGTAGGCTGGGTTATAAGGCCTAGGGTGGGGCTTTCTTCACCCACCACTTCCTCAGCAAAGCTTCAGCTCCTCAAGGCAAGGGTTGGAAGCCTGTGGGGCACCTCACATTCAGACCACACCAGCAGCTGTAGAATATCGGGGATAATTTAATTCTTATCTAAGGTTTAATGCATAGGAGTTACTGTACAATAAAAGACCCAAGAGTGACCTGTTCTAGGAGAAAGCACAGAGTGGCGGCCACAGTGTTTTGCGGACATTGGCTTTTCCAACAGCAAGCACAAGATGTCTTGCATGTCAGCAATTACTTCACCAGTTTTTTTTTTTTTTTGTGTGTGTGGGGGTTTCGAGACAGGGTTTCTCTGTAGCTTTGGAGCCTGTCCTGGAACTCACTCTTGTAGGCTAGGTTGGCCTCAAACTCACAGAGATTCGCCTGCCTCTGCCTCCTGAGTGCTGGGATGAAATGCGTGCACCACCACCCTGGCTTGTGGGTGTTGCTTTTTGAGACAAGGTAGCTCATCTGGCCTCAGACTTGCAGTCCCTTTGCCTCTGCCTTCTGTGTGCCGGGATTACAGACCCTGCCACTCCGCTGGCCTGTGGCTTGGGCTAACCTGTATTCAGATCACTAGTAGTGGGGTAACAATGCTGTGGGGAAACTTGCTCTTGTTTTTTTTCCGGGGACCTGTGCATGAGAAGTCTGAAGTCCTAGAGCTTGCTGGTCTTTCCTTGTGAAGACGACCCTCCCTGACAGTCATGAGCAGGCTTCGTTTTCTGTCACGTGGAAATAGTACTGAGGCAGGAGGACTGCCACAAGTTGGAGGCTATCCTGGGCCACAGAGTGAAACCTTTTTCCAAAATCAAGTTTGGAGAGGTGGCTCAGTAATAACACTTTTTCCTGCTCAGCCTGACAACCTGAGTTCAGTCCATAGGACCTACATGGAAGAAGAAAACCAACTCTCTTGGGTTGTCCTCTGACTATACAGGGAGACTGTAATGTGCAACTCCCCCCCCCCGCCCCCAGTGTTATTAAAAACAAACCGAGAACAGGCTCAGCGGGTAAGGGAGTTTGCCATGTAAGCCTGGTGACTGCGGCCAGTCCCTGGAGCTCATATAAAAGTAGAAGGAGAGAATTCATCTCACAAAGTACTCAGACTTTCCCATGAGGTGTGTAGCACACATGCCCACACATACACATGTACCCACATACATACACAATACATTTTTAAAAATAAGAACATTTTATTTGTGATGACATTTGCTTTTTTAAGGTTTCAAAAAGGCTTTTATGAACTTGTATTTTAGCCCAGAACAGTCTTAGCATACAATCTAGAACAGTACCTTAGTTATCTCAGTCTTTAATATCCTGGCATTCCACGCCCTTCCTTTTATCAGTGTTTTGAGGAGGGAGGGACAAAGCCTACCATAACAGCCTTCCTGTTGGGTAAGTGTCAAAAGCATCTACTGCTGAAAAGCAGAGGGGTTTGTCGGGGTCTGGTGACCATCAATTATTTCTCTCGACCAGACCCTAACATAAACTATGTCTATGGACTGGCATGGAAGTGCGGAAATAGACCCAACTCACATGGTTTTATCAGGAGGGAGATTCTCAGCGATCCCTCATGAAGTTCTGAGTTCACATCCTGAAGAATTCCTCTCATTTATTTTCCAAACAGCTTTTATACCAAAACATAAACTGAGTGGGAAATATACCAGCACTCTGTCTCCTAGGTAACCAGGTGAATGGCTTTTTGTCAGGTCCACATCTACCTGTGTGCTCTGTATGCTAGCTGTCACTAGGCTTGAATCAGCATCTCTATCAGGCATCCTCTAAATTACAAAGAAAGGAGCAGAACAACATCCTGACCCTTTGTTAGAGCAGTGACAGCCTATCTGCAGGGCTAAGTGACCACCTCAGGTGGGGCCGGCCTATGGCTTCAGAGCCTGGCTGCCACACCAAATAGTAACATGGGCCCACAGGGGTTCACAGTTCTTCTTGAAGGAGTTCTGTTAGCAGCAAATGTGGCAGCGCAGGCAGCCGCGCCTTGGTTCTGGATTTTCTCTGTGCTTGCTTTGAATTTATAGCCTGATCCATTCCTAGCGACTGCATTCCCCAGTCAAGCCCAGCACTCACACTGGCTCTGGGGAAGGAGCTCCTGCACTCTGTGTGAGCTGAAGGCAGCTGTTACATAAGGGCGCTTTCAGAGGAGAACAAGGCTGAATCTCTGGCTAAAGCTGGCCTGAGATGGGGTAGCAGATGTTTTGTTCATCGCTGAGAGGGAGGTGGCCTTAGACTTGAAGTTTCTGTCCTAGTGCAGAGGTAGTTATACTGGGCAGCTAATCTGGGACACTCGCCAGTTGGTGTAGGTACGAATGAAAGAAACTTCAACAAATGCGCCTTTCCAAAGAGAGGGTTTTTGTGGTTTTTTTTTCTTTTTTCCTTTTTTTAGACAGGTTTCTCTGTATAGCCCTGGCTATCCTGGAGCTAACCTGGAACTCAGATCCAGCGCCTGTCTCTTCCTCAGAGTGCTGGGTTTAAAGGCATGGCCTGGCTGATAATTTTTTAATGTTTGCTTTTATATTTGTACAGCTTCACAAGCTGGTTAATTGACAATACTCTCACTACCCAGTGAAGATGTTTTATTGGCGCTGAGATGTGCTGTTGGAAGTGGGGTCCGCAGAGCCTAGATGAAGGAAGGGGCAGGTTCATTTCCTTGGCACATGCCCAGAGATGGCAAAGGAATGACCAGGGAGGAGAATGTCCCTTGGCAAGGCTCCTTCAGTTGTCTGGAGGCTGAGGCTGGGTGAGGGTGCTCCGAACTGTGTTTTCCTTCCGTCGTTCACTGTTCCTGTGATACCCAAACTCTGCTTAAAGTGTTTCTAACCAGCACTACTGCTGATCTGGTCATGGGTGACAGGAAAAGGCCGCATGTGGCAGTGAGCCACTTCACAGCAAGCCTGTGGTCTGTTCCGTGGGTAGTACCACACCTACTTAAAAAGGCAAAGTTTAAGTCTTAAATTGGGTTAACCTTTTTAGGTAAACTTTTAAAAATTAGCAATTTTTAAACAATTTGGTTTAAAGTGTGGGATGACAATCACTTGTGCTTGAATAGTAGTCAATGTGTTTTTTGGTTTTTTGTTTTTTAAAGGATATCTTTTATATTTATTTATCTCTTTATTTATTTTTGGTTTTTTGAGATAGGGTTTCTCTGTGTAGCCCTAGCTGTCCTGGAACTCACTCTGTAGAGCAGGCTGGCCTCAAACTCAGCGATTTGCCTGCTCTGCCACTCAAGTGCTGGGATTAAAGGTGTGTGCTACCACTGCCCAGCAGCTGAGATTTTTTTTAAACAATACTTTTAAATATTTCAATGTACTTTTCACCAAAAAGATTTTAAGCTTGTGTGGAATTACCTCATTGTTAGGTATATTTCTTAAGAAAAGCCTCTCCGCCGATGCAGATAACTCCAGTCAGACCAAGTTAGACTGAATAAAAGATTCCCGCGTTTACTGCAGCTCCCGTGTGTCCTGGAAAGCGTGGTGAGGGAGCGGGCAGGGGAGGCCACTTGTTCCCTTTGCAGCCTAAATAGCCTGTGGGAGTGGTCCTGATCCAGGAGGTGGAGTCTGGAGCAAGGCAACTCCCAGGGGGAGTTTCCTGCTCCATTGGTGCTCCAAGGATGGGTGCCAGGGACTGGGGTTAACCGGACTTCTTGGTTATAGGGCTGTCGGGGGCTGAGGTCTCACTTTCGATCAAACACTCATGATCACTTTTGAAAATTTATATATATATATATTTTAAATTTTATTTATTTATTATGTATACAGTGCTCTGCCTGCATGTATCCCTGCAGGCCAGAAGAGGGCACCAAATCTCATTGCAGATGGTTGTGAGCCACCATGTGGTTGCTGGGAATTGAACTCAGGACCTTTCGAAGAGCAGTCAGTGCTTTTAACCACTGAGCCATCTCTCCAGCCCGAAAATTTATATTTTCAAAATTAAAAAAAGAGTAGATGAGGGACTGGAGCAAAGGCTCTGTAGTTAAGAGTAAAATTTAGGCAAAACTCACTGGTGTTAGTAGGCAACCTCTTCAGCATTTCCCAAACTCACTGGGTGTCCTACCTAACTTCAGTTTGATAAGCTAATGACACAGACGGCCTGTGATACCCCCACCTCAGCCCATATCCGGTCTGTCACTGGGCCTCACCAATCCCACCTCCTTGTTTTCTCCCAAATGTTGCATAACTTTCTGTTAATGAGCAACACTCTGGTGGAAACCCTAGAAAATTACAGCTTTGTTCATTTCAGCTCCTTCCTATACATTCCATTCCCACACTGCTGCTAGATAAGCTACTTAAAACACAACCTAACTGTGTCTCAAGGTAAAGCCAGACTTTGACAAGGCTTGCAGGATTCTGCAGGAAGTGCCTCTTGTGTCTTCCCAGCTGCTTTTCTCTCCCCACTCATTGTCCGTCCATCTGCCTCATGGGAAGGACATCTCATCCAGAAGTCTAAAGGATGGGGGAAATGTGTTGTGAAGTTGAATTGCTAAAAGTCCCGAGCAGTTCTTCTACTTTTTAAAAAATAACTTATTTTTTTACTTTGTTTATTGGCTGCACTCTGAGTGCCAGTCCCCTGCCACTGGGGTCACAGCTGTGAGCTGCTGTGGGTGCTGTGGGTGCCGGGGATTGAACCCTGGTCCTCTGGAAGAGCGGTCACTGCTCTCTCTTATATGCTGAGCCTTCGCTCCAGTCCCTCATCTCATTTTTTTTAATTTTGAAAATGTAAATTTTCAAAAATGGTCATGAAGTGATTCCACACGAGTTTAAATCTTTTTGGTGAAAAGTACATTGAAATATTTAAAAGTACTGTTTAAAAGAAATCTCAGCTGCCGAGTGGTGGTGGCACACGCTTTTAGTCCCAGCACTTGGGAGGCAGAGCAGGCGAACCTCTGAGTTCGAGGCCAGCCTGGTCTACAGAGTGAGTTCTAGGACAGCTAGGGCTACACAGAAAATCCCTGTTTTAAAAAAACAATAAACAAACAAACATAAATAAAAATAAATTGAAAATAAAAATCTCAGCTATTTTAGTGGCTGTGTCTATTAAATATCCACTACTTCAAGGCCAGTCTTTATGTTGCTGTTCTATTGCTATGAAGAGACCCCATGACCAAGGCAACTCTTACAAAAGAAAACATTCAGTTGGGGTTAACTTACACTTTCAGAGGGTGAGTCCATTCACGTCACAGTGGGCAGCAGACAGAGATGGCACTGGGACAGTAACTGAGAACTTTACATCCTGAACCTTAGGCAGCAGGCAGAGAGATAGACACTGGGCCTAGTGTGGGCTTTCGAAACCCCTCTTCAATAAGACCACACCTCCTAACCCTTCCTAAGCAGTTCACAAACTAGGGACCAAACATTCAAATCGATGAGCCTGTGAGGGCCATTCTCATTCAGGCCACTACAGTGTTTCTTATTTTATGTAATCTTAGATTCTCTAAGATCACCTGAGTATCAGAACAATGATTCCGGTCAGTGCGACACTATCTGTAGTTAGTATAGACTCTGTAAGTTAAGAACGTGGTCCTCCCAGACTATTCCTGCTCCAGATTAATGAGCCACACAACCTAGTACATCTGACCCTTTGCCTACAAATGTGAAGGTTCCTCTAATCTCTTAGTCACAGCTCACAGTTGTTCAGAAGAGGATGCAGTGCGAGAGCAGTCAGTGGAAGAGAAGCCTCAGGTGAGGTCAGGCCAGGCTCTCCAGGGAGCTCTTGCTGATGTGGGCCTCTTCTGAATGTTGTGTGTTTGCTTGCCCGGAATCTGGCCTTGTTGACCAGGGCTTATATAGAAGTTAATTGTTAGTGACTGAGTTCGAATCTCCAGCCTTCCTCCTGTCTGCATGACTGCCTTGATTTGAAAATTCTGACTCTCTCATGTGGGCCTGCTCTTTCTGGAGACCAGCTTCATTAGCCTAGGTTCACCCCCATTGTTTATGAGCACGTGAAAAACACTCTTATCAGAGACTTTAAGAGCTTTAGAGTTCTGTTCCAACACTTGGAATAAGAGGGTATCTCAATTGTTTGATTATAGTCCTCACATTCGGTATAATAGGTTGCCAGAACATATAGACAGAACTATACCTTGATGCAGTTAAGATGCGGTTATCCAAGTGCTCCGGCCTTTGAATACAGCCATGCTTAGACAGGTACAGTCCTGGGTGTGCTTGTCTCACCTACCTGCTTGCTCCCTTCTCCCCCCCCCCTTTTTTTTTTAGTTTTCTTTTGTTTTGAATTTTGAGGAAGACTCTCAGTGTGTAGGCCAGGCTGCCCTTAAACTCACAGTGATGCTCCTGCCTCTGCCGTCTGACAACTGAGATTGTAAGAGCGTGTCATGTCCACCCAACTCAAGGTGTCTTCCCTTCCCATTTATCAGCTTCAGTTGAATAATCCATAATACATCCTCAGTATCAGCACGAGGACACCTGAGTGAAGTCGTCAGCACACTTAGAACATTCTCCCGAGGAATCTGTGTGTAATACAGTTCTTCTTCCTTCTCCTCTTTTTCAAATGGAAAGCTGATTGTTTCCCTAGTTCTAACTTTGTTACAGGTTTTTGATGACTGACATGCATAAAATCTATTTGATAGTGGAATGTAATGGGGAGCTTCACAACTTCCAATGCGGAGTGGCTGTGCTAACTGTATTGGCTCATTGAGATGTATGGACATAGGAACTAGTTAATTTGGGGGTGTGATGGTTTTTATTTGCAAGCTTTTTTTTTATAATAAAGTTTATGGAGAAAGCTTAAGGCCATAGGATAACAGTATGGTAAATTCCTTTTCATACATTCCTGGATGGACTTACCAAGATTTGACCACATTTGGTTTCTTTTCACAAAAATTCTTTGGGAATAAATAAAATGTTTGATGACTAGTATCAAAAGCTTCTCTATAGTGTTTATAGCTAAACACATCCTTAATGCCATTTGCAGAATATTTGAAGCATCTTTGGAGGACAGTTGAGAAGTCCCCGTGTGATTACAGTCAGAGAAAGTGAGGGAGAGCCGGGCTATCCTGTGTGTACCTGTGACTCTAGCACTGGGGAGGCTGAGGCAGGAGGATCAGCAGTTTCTGTTGATAAACTATTGTTTCATGTTAGAGTCAGGGAAGCACTTAGCTTGTGTTTGAAATCCCCCCACTTATGCCCTTCTAGTAAGTTCACATATTTCTTTGTAAAACCAAAATTAAGAAATTATTTTGTTTATAAGTGGTTGAGGGGATTATTGTCCTAGCCTAGAGATAAATGTTACAAGGGGGGAAAAATGACAATTCTTAATGGCTTATGTTTTAGTCAAGGGATTTTTGGGATTTTTTTGTTTTTTTGATTTTTTTGTTGTTGTTTTTTTTCCAGACAGGGTTTCTCTATGTAGCCCTGGCTGTCCTAGAACCCACTCTGTAGACCAGGCTGGCCTCGAACTCATAGAAATCCATCCGGTCTCTGCCTCGCAAGTGCTGGGATTAAAGGCATTTGTTAAAGGTAAAACTGCCATCACGGCTGAGCTAAGAGTAGGAGGCCTTGCTTGTTATGATAAAGTCACACCATACAAACTCTGTACCAGTGGTGGAAAGAATTCTCTAATAGTTTTCTTTCTTCTTCTCCTTTTCTAGAATCACAAGAAACTGCTGAACAGTCCATAGCAGAAGTAATCGAAAAGTGTTCACCTGATCCATGTTCTAGATCTTCAGAAAATGTGCCACAGACGACCACTGATGCTCACTCAGTCGGGGATGCCAAAGGAGAAACCAAACATGATGTTTGTAAGGTCTCAATAGTGAGGCCGTTTTCAATAGAAACCAGGAGCCCCACAGATGACCCAGCAGCTCTAGGAACAAAAGCTACCGATGGCTGTGGACCTGCGCTCTCAGGCAAGGCTTTGCCCTCCGCTGCATCAGAAGCCACTCAGGACAAGCCAGTGACAGAAGGAGGCATGGGGGCTACATTTGAGGCTTTTACAGAAGCCGGGCTGAAGACTGGAGAGCCGGTGGCCAGCAGAAGCAAGCTAAGAAAGCCCAAGCCTGTCTCTTTGAGGAAGAAGACAGCCGGAGGCGATGCCTCTGAAACCGAGATGACCATGGAGGGGTCGCCTCTCCCTAAGGCTTCCTCCCTGTCGGCTCCTGATGAATTGGATAAGAACACACATCCCACTGTGCTGAGAGGTGCCAGGGCACAGAAATCTTCCCTTAACCTTAAAGAAGCCGCGGATGCTCTCAGTAATGGCACCAGTGGCTCAGGGCTTGAGCTGCAGGAGGGGCCCAGGAACTTGCCTCCCAAACTTGAGTATGATTTTACAGAAGGCGGGGAAAATGTTGAGACCAAGAATGCCCGTCCAAGGAAACCTACTAACAAACTGATGCCCAACATACGAAAAGATGGCATCAGCCAACCAGTAGATGTCGAACAGCCTGCAGACTCAAGAGTCCAAGATGCCTCCCTCTCCCAAACGTCTCCTAAGCTAGATCCTAGTAAATGGGTTCACCCCAACGTTAATTCTTCCGGGAGCTGCCCCATTCTGCAGAGCTCACCACCCTTCTCCTCCAAAGGCTCCTACCACTTTGACCCAGATAACTTTGACGAATCTGCGGATCCCTTTAAGCCAGCCACAGCTTTGACAAGCAGCGCCTTTTGTTCTCCCACTGGTAATCATGTTAATGAAATCTTAGACTCACCCAAGAAGGCAAAGTCGCGTTTAATAACGTGAGTGACAGCGGGTGCTGGGTGTGGTGCTCTGGTGTGTTCTCTGGGAGTCTGGCAGCTATTTTTGGTTTCTGTGAATTGCCATCATAAATGTGTAAGGTCCGAGGGGGGGCACTTCACTCTGTAGTCTTTGCCTAACTCTCCTGTGCCTTTGGAAGCATCAGAAGTTTCCTTGTTGATTTCTGCCTCATCTCTGGATCCTTGACTTGTTCAGGTCATCTCCCCCTCCTCTTATCCAGGATACTTTTTTAAAAAATTGTTTAAAGAAATCAGGTAAAGATTGAGGTTTCCAGAACTCACACTGTACCTAGAATTCGAGTGTCAGTATTAGCTACCATCTTTACATCCCATAATTATCTAAGGTCAGCAATGGCAGAACAGTCCTTTAGAACTGAAAGGTGTGATGGTGGTGGTGGTGGTGAGAATTCTTGTTTCCTTGTGTGTTTCTAGTTCATTTCTGTGATGAGAATTGAGAGTATTCTAATTGGCCAGTTAAATCTGGGTAAATGTGTTGTGTGTTCTTTTATCTCCTACTTCTCCTGGGAAACAGGGATGAACCTTTGTTTAGTATGGGAGTTCCCAGAGTAATCCCTCAGGCCATATTCCATGTCAAGTTTTTAATTTTGATACAGGATTACATTACCAAGAAACTCAAGTTGAATAAAAGATAGTATACGTCTTTATAACCCTGTGACATCTTGTGAAAAACTAGATGCAAGGGGCCAGTGACACAGAGGTAAAATTCTGAAAGGAAGTACGTCTGTGGTTGTCATTAGATTGGCTAGGGAGATTTGGGGGTGTTGCCTGCATGTATGTGTATGTACAATTTTTATGCCTAGTGCCTGCAGAGGGGAGACGAGGGCATCAGGTCCCCTGGAGCTGGAGTTACAAACCATTGTAAGTCTCCATGGGTGCTGGGAACCAAACCTGGGTCCTCTGGAAAAACAGCCAGTGCTCTTAACCTGAGCCTTCTCTCCAGTCCCAGGAAATACTGTCCATCAATTACTTTGTCATAAAACCACCTGATTATGAATTACATGGGAAAGAAAAATATCCAGAGAGTTAAAGAGTAGAAATACTTATTTCAAGAAAGTTAAGCCATCCAGCAGTCAGTCATGAGTATTGCTGGCCTGTTCGGGGGGAATAAAGTACAGGAGTCCTGAATCTGCTCGCGGGTTACATAGGAGCAATTAAATGGGTTTTGAAAACTGCCACTGATTGTTCGTGCAGACCTCTCTTGACTTTGTCTGGGCAGCACTTGGGGTTCGTCTTGGGCATGTTGCTCCCCTGGTGCTTTGCTCCTAGATGCCTGTCCAAGCCATAGTCTTTGAGAGCCTTCTTTCCAGCTGCAGGCTGAAGGTGAGATCTGGGCTCAGGAAGGAGACACTGACTCTGTCCCTAGTGTTTAGAACCAAGAAATGCCAACTCTTGAGTCCTGCCATCTTCACCTGGTGGCGCTTTCTACTGTTCCATTTTGTGGAGTAAGTTTATTGCTCTAATAGATCACACAAATTTAATTTAAAAAAATTGTACTCAGGCAGAATTCTTTCCTTGTAAGAAAAGAGTGCTTGAGCTCTCGGGCAGTGTTAGGACCCGGAGAGCAGAGGCTTCTACTCTTGAAAAGACTGAAGCATAGTTAACATCCACAGTGGCTGGTTAGTTTTTTGGAACCTTCAAGAAGATGTATTTAAAGAGAGACAGTACAGTATGGTTAGGATTTTGCAGAGCGAGTCACACATGATCGGAAAGCAGAGTCTCACAGTGTAAAATTCAGGCTCACTGTGGACCCTCCTGCCTCAGCCAGCATAGCACTGAGTTACTAGACATGTTGCATTGTGCTTGGCTCACCTAAGTGGCTTAGTGACTCCGCTGGTGGGGTCGGCCAGGTGTCTTTCCACCTGTACTTTTGTTCAGGCGTTGCCGGTTACCTGGTCTTGCACAGTCAGGGTGAGTGTGCCCAGTAGTGAAGTCAGGGTGAGTGTGCCCAGTAGTGAAGTCAGGGTGAGTGTGCCCAGTAGTGAAGTCAGGGTGAGTGTGCCCAGTAGTGAAGTCAGGGTGAGTGTGCCCAGTAGTGAAGTGCTGTTTCTGTGTGCTGCACACTTCTGTGCACAAGGGCCTCACTTGTTATCTCTGAGTCTGAACCCAGAGCATTTCTCAGTGTTTGTATCTCTCTCTACTTCATTAAAACTGACATCTTGTCATTCATTCACTAGGGCTAACATTCCCAAATATAACTTGTTATATAAACATTTTAATATTTTGCTTTTGGCGTTTTGTTTATTTTGAAGCAAGGCCTCACTGGCTGGCTGGGAACTGGCTTTGTAGGTCAGGTTGGCCTTGAACTCCCAGAGATCTGCCTGTATATACCACCATGCCGGGCTTGAATATGTTTTTAATTTATGTGTCACATGATATCAAGGACTATGCAACTTTTACATCTGTCAGACAAAGGATAAACGTTCCGGTTTTCACATGACTTTTCCATCTGTGTGTCTCTCTCTGTCTGATTTTTGTTGATGCATCAGGACTACTGAGCAAGTGAAATTTCTCTGTTTTCTGTTGTAAGTACTTCTGCTGTAGGTCCTGTTTGTTCCTGGGACTCTTAGTCCTCTGCCACCTTTGTCCCCGCATGTTAGCTTCTGTCTGACCTTCTCATTATTAAGTTTTTGCGTTTCATTTGCCACATCTTAGTCAGCTTAGCCTTGCGATTGTCTGGACCTAAAGGACTGGATATTGCTTTTTCCACCTTGGGTGCAAAAAGCGTGTGCCCTGGCGTACTCAGCATGTGTCTTGTGGCACTTGGAACAAAAGCTGGCTTGGCCCTGGTCATTCAGCAGTGATCTGATGGTCTGCTCTGCTGCTCACTGTTGTTTGAATAATTAGATTTTGTTTGTTTGTTTGTTTTTTGTTTTGGTAGGATAAGGCTGCTGTCTTAGAGCAGGTAATAACTTTGGCCAAGTAAACTTAACTTTGGTGACACTTAGAACAGTGGGTGAAGAAGACCATGATTTAGTGACCTTGTACACTCTGGTAATTTACATACTTGTCTGTGTTTTTTCTTCCATGAAAGGAAAACAAATCAGAAATGCTTGCTTTTCTTTTGTTGGTCACAATGGTGTGGGTTTTTTTTTTCTGAATATTTTAAGTTCCTTAAAACATAGAAGAATCTGTAATAGTTCTGTGATGACAAATTATGTACTAGCCTAAAAATAACAGATGGCCAAGTTTTCCTCACTCTGGGCATTGTACAGTACGTGGTACTTGGTTTCCCCCTTCCCACTTTGCTACTTCCGAATGGTAACAATTTGTTTCTTTTTACTTTCTCTTGGCCGTGGCTCCTCTCTGTAAGTGCCCAGGCCTAGACTGGAGCTGTCTTTGGAGAGTTCTGTGGTTTTTAGTGCAATAAAGATTTTTCAAAGACTCTGGTCCAGCGTGGTGATTCTTCTGATGAACGTCAAAGCCAAGCGAGTAAAGGTCGTAACCCCTGTCTCTAGCTGCCCAGGCTGTTCTTAGTGGTACTTGAGTCTCGGAAAGGTGCCTTTTTGTTTGTTTGTGGTGTGTAATTAAACATGCGGGGTGTCTGGCAATCCATAGACATAGAGGTGGTCTTGCTGGAGAGTGAGCCGGGCGTGGGTCTCTAGGGTCTGCATTGTCTCCACAGCTCTCCCATGCAGTGTCTGATTGCGGTGCTATGCGCTTTGGCTTGCGCCCTCCACCCTGTGCTCTGCTCCATCTCGTGCCTGGAGAGTTGTCGCGGGGATTCCAACCTGGCTTTGTCTGTTCCTCTCATTTCTAGGAGTGGCTGCAAGGTGAAGAAATACGAAACTCAGTCTCTTGATTTGGATGCGTGTTCTCAGGTAAGTCTGTACTGGTTGCCAGAATGGGTTTTGTCCCATGGGAGTGTCTGAGGAGTCAGACTTAAGGAAACCAATTTTCAGATCCTTAGTGTCCTAAACTCATTCAGGAAGGCTTGGGGCCTGGAGAGATGGCTCAGTGATTAAGAGCACCCGGGTTTAATTCCTGGCACCCACATGGCTCACAAGTCTTTAACTCTAGTTCTAGGGGCTCTGACACCCTCACACACATACACGTGTGCAGGCAAAACACCAATGCATTTGAAATAAAAAGAAATCATTAAGAAAAAGAAAGAAAAGACAACCCTTCCATTGGCCTTCAATTGGGGGGTGGGGCAGCATAGTCTGATGTTTTCAGCACAGTGCACAGGTCACCAGAGATGCTGTGACTTTTGGTGGCAGTTCTATGAAGGGTGCTGACTCTGATAACGGGATAGCTTTTTATTTTTATTCTTACTAAGGCGCAGGTGGCTTTCTGATTTGTTGCCTTCAGCAAAATGGGAGACCTGAAAATAAGCCTGAAGAGAGACTGGGCATTGAACCTGGAAAAGGTTCAGAGAGTTGAGACGCAGCTAATACAAAACTTCCTCCTCTTCATCTTAATTTAGTAATAGATCTTATCATGGCTTTGAATGCTGCTCCTGATTATAATTATAAAGGTGGAATCCAGAAATTAAATTGGTACTGATTCCTATTTTATCCTAGTGGTTTATGATATACAAACAGGAATAGATGGAGTAATTAAGAAATAAATAAAAACCCCAAAACCAGAGCGCACAGGTCTGTGATGCCATCTTTTTGTTGTTTGAGTCCATATTTCAGCATAACTGTGATTATAGAAACACGTGCGGGTTAATAGGATGTAGTTAAGTTTATCTTGTGCCAACTGTAGTGTAAGATGCTTTAAAAGGAGTGGTAGAGTCTGCAATTGGAATTCTTCTTTGACAATACAAATTCTTCTTTACAAATACATGAAAAAAAATCCTCAGATTTTGCCAACGCCGGCAGCACAAACTGAAATTTCTTTGCAGTTAAAAAAATATCCAGCTAGGTGCGGTGGCCCAGGGCTTGGGTCCTAGCACCTGGGAGGCAGGGGACCAGCCTGGGCTACATAATGAGACCCTGTCTCCAAACAAAACAAAAGCCTTATGTGTTAGGCTGTAAAAGCTTTAGAGATTAATTAGTTCAATAAAATCTCTTTTGTGAATAATTTTCAAACCATTTTAATTCACTTATTTACTTATTTTGTGTGTGCGCTCTCGCAGGTGCACGAGTAGACCCTGTGTGGAGGTCAGCGAGCAGCTTGCCCAAGTAGGTTCTCTTCTTCCACTGTGTGAGTTCTGGGAATTAAACTCAGATCAGCCTTGGTGGAGGCTCCGTTACCTGCTGAGTCATCTCACTACCTCCTGCCTTTGACAAGTCTTAATAAGTCTCACAATATTTTAAGGATAATTTGTACATTAGTAATTATAGCAGTAACCCAATGGAATAAAAACAATTTAATACTCAGAGACTTATAATGAAAGAGGATGTGGTATTTTTAAGCAGAGAAGATAAAGACCTTAAAAAAAAAAAAAAAACAGACTTTTTAGGGTTGGAGCTCAGGTGGGAAATTGCTTGCTGTGCAATCATGAGGACCTGGGTTCAATTCCCAGCACCTCTGAAAAAAAAAACCAGGAGTGGCAGTGATGCCTGCCATCCTCGTGCTGGGGAGGCAGGGCATCCCTGGGGCCTGCTGGCCAGTCAGCCTTGCTGGTGGGCGAGCTCCAGCGAGTAGCTTCCTTTTCAAAATATTTTATCTGTTCTTGACAGTTTCTACACATTCACAGTGTCCCCCCCCTTCCCCCTTCCTCCATGAGATAAGTTCTCGGTGGAAGTGGAATGCAAACAGAGGGAGAAAATGCTGTCCAGTTATGGCCGCTTGAAGGACTCGTCTGAGGAGTTTTGAAATGGGTGGTAGGTGGATATCAAATCAATAGAGTAACTGAGTTACAATAAGTAAGTTTAGTATTCAGAGTATGCCAGGTGTTGATGATGCCATTTGTGGTTATTCCAATATGCTCCCTGAAAGATAGTTGGTCATTATTAAAAATAGTTGTTCTGAAAGTTCTTGACTGTGACTAAGAACTTCATACTGCACGGTGAGGTGAGTGTACCTGAACTGAGGAGGGGGATTATATGCAAGAAAATTGGTCTCTTACCTCAGAGCTCTTAAACTTTCATGTTTAGGTAAGAAAAGCATAACTTTTAAAATTGCAGGCTCAGACCACAGAAGTAAAGTTCTAGAAACATCAACATTTCGTATTTGAAAGACTGAAGCTTTCTCCTAGGTTTGTAGGTTTTGGACCTGTGGCGAACCCTGAATATCCTCACTCAGTCACAGCTACATGCTCCGCTCTAGAAATGTCACTGGTCTCCATGACTGCCCTTCTGAAGGACAATATCTTCTCTGTTGCATTCCCCAGGATGAAGGGGCTGTGATCTCGCAGATCTCAGACATTTCTAATAGGGACGGCCACGCTACCGATGAGGAGAAACTGGCATCCACATCCTGCGGTCAGAAACCAGCCGGGGCAGATGTGAAAGGTGAGCCAGGGGAAAGCCCGGCGTCCCGGGGATGCTCCGATGTTCCCATGTCTCCCATGAGCCTTGCATTTTCATCCTCAGAAGCAAAGACATTTGGAAGGCCCGTGGCAGCCACCTGAGGGACAGTTCGGGTACAGATCTGTATTTGTTCTTTACTGGAAGAGACACAGACGTGCTTATTAGCGCAGTCCTGGGTGGACATAGGGAAGAGTGGGGAGGATGCCCAGGGGATGCCGGTTGGATTTTTCTATTTTGTATCGGTAAGGTCAATCCTCGAGTGGCCTGTAAACATGTCCTGCATGTGGCATTTTGGAGCTGTCATGCTCACTGAGCTTCCGGACATCCTAAGGTGGAGGCGCGGTGCCTGCCTGTGGCGGCCTACTGTTGGCGGTTTCTCCCGCAGCTTACTTCCTACCCGTTGCTAAGCCCGCTGGCCAGGCCACAGCACTGGTCCAGGAAAGCATCTTTGTCGTTTTTTGCAAGGTTCATGGCTAACGCCTGTGTAGCAAAAGTGAGACCAAGAGAAAAATCACAAATTCATAATTATGAGGCTCTTTTTGTTTGTTTCTGTCTCTGCGGTGCTGGGTATTGAACCCAGAGCTCTGTGTATGCCAGGCAAGCCCTCTGAGACCGAGCTATCTCCTCAGCCCTTGGTTTTGTTGAGTCAGACTTGCCTTGTAACCCAGGCTGGCCTTACATTCAGTATCTTCCTGCTTCTATCAGTTGAGTGTTGTAATTATAGATATATATCATCATGCCCATATTAAAGTAAGTTTTACAAAGTACAAAAACCTTCTAAAATGAAAGCCAAACAAACAGAAAAGTATAGGGTTTGGTCTTGATTTTTTTCTTTTTTCTTTTCTTTCTTTACACTAACTGAAACTAATTTAATTTTGTTTTTTGAGACAGGGCCTAGCTCCATAGCTTCCTGACTGGCCTAGAACACTTACACAGATCAGACTGGCCTCTGCTGTGTAGCGGCCCTCTGACCTAGCTCCTGAGGACTGAGATTGCGGGTTTATACCACCATGTCCAGTGTCTTAGGCGCTCTCCTATTGCTACGAGAAAATAGCACAACCGAGGCCACCTGTAAAAATGTAATTTTGGGGCTCATGCTTCCGGAGTAGAGTCCATGACCATCATGGCAGCAGGTGGGCAGGCACTGGAGACGTAGCTGAGAGCTTAACATGTTGCGACAACGGCCACAAGGCAGGGAGAGGAGGGACTTACTAGGAATGACTGGACTTTTGAAACCTCAAGGCCCCCTCCCAGTGACATACTTCCTCTAAGAAGGACACACCCCCAATCCTTCCCATGCAAACAGTTCCACCAATTGGGAACCACATATTCAATATATGAGCTTATGAGAGCCGTTCTTTGACCTTCCACTTCCACTCTGGCCCCCATAGGCTTGTAGCTGTATCATTGTGCACAATGACTTTCCTTAACCTCGCAGGGAGAATGTACAGCCCCTTCATTCCCGTATCCTTCCTGACGCTAGGACCGTGTGCCTGTTGATGCCAGATTCTGCTGCTTGCTTAGCATGGCACCTATCTTCTCTCTGAATTACATCAGCATCAGCTTTGTTTGTTGGTGCCTTTCAGGAACGCATAATTCCTTGGGCTTTTTCTTCTCACAGATTGCGGGATTAGCTGGCTAGGGTCTCACCCTCTAATTCATTTCTCCTTCTCTCTTTCAGCACCAACCATGGCTTCAGTACTACATTTCCTGGTGCTCTTTTTCTCCCCAGCCTATACATTTTGCATTTCTTTTTGCCCCGATTTCTCTTTTCCATTGTAGAACCGCGTAAGAGGGGTTGCTAATAACCACCTGGCATCATCAGTATTAGACTGTCTTGAAATTTTCTCTGCCAGTGAAATTAATCCAAAACACTTAGTTTACAACAAAGACAAAAACAGCCATGTTCTTTGCCTAAATGTCACAAGAATGGTATCTGGGCCAGCTGCTAATATTGTTCCTTCTAGAACCTCCTGAACTGGGCCTCCATAGTCCACACTGCGCCCAGCACTGTTCTTTTCCAAGCTCCTACTAGATGGCCAAGCCCCCTTTACAGTGTTGAACCACTTTCCTAGTTCAAAGTCCCAGAGTCTCCTGCAGTCCTCCAAAACCACCACGCGGTCAGGTCTGCCACAGCAAGGGACCATGCCCTCATACCGGTTCTTCTTAGTTATTTTTCTATTTTTGTGACAAGACACCATGACAGAAAACATAATTTAGGGGCTCAAGGTTCCAGAGAGTTGAAGTCCATGACCTCATGGCAGCGAGTATGGCAGCAGGCAGACATGGCACCCGAGAAGCAGAGAGCTTCCGTGTTGAGACAGTAACCACAAGGCAGAGAGAGAGAGAGAGGGAGGGAGGGAGGGAGAAATGGGGGGGGCTAGATGGGAATGGCATGGGCTTTTTGAAACCTCAAAGTTTGCCACCAGTGGCACACCTCCTCCAAGAAGACCACACCTCCTAATCCTCCCCAAATAACAGTTCCACCTACTGGGGACCAAGCACTCAAATATATGGGGTGCCAATCTCATCAGACTCCCGCACCCAGCTTAAAAATAGTTGTCTGTATGGTGTAGGTATGTGCATGTGAACACGGGTGCCTGTGGAGGTCAGAAGCCTCGGGTCCCTCAGAGCTGGAGCCTCCTGACATGGCGTAGGTGTTAGGAACCTGCGTGGGTAGTGTGTTCTCTTAAGCACCCAGCCATCTCTCCAGCTCATACTGAAATTGTCTTTGTGGATAGTCATACAGCAGTGCCTCTAAAGAAGGGGAACAATGTAGATCATGACCTGTCACTAACCCTGGAAAGCAGGTAGAAAATCCAAACTGAACAAATTACTCTGCCCTCCCTTCCACCCTACTGCCTCAGTTTCCATTTGTGGTCATTTCTGCACTGTATCTGATGCCTGAGATGATTAGCTTGTGGACAGGAGAGATTTACATTAGACTATTCAAATGTTGCAACAAGGAGATTTCTTAGCTTTATTTTTTGTGTACTTTTCTAAATTTTAAATTTCCTCCAGGGATATAGTCATGTCCCCCCCATGTCACCTGATACTGGAAAAGTGGGCCCGATAGGAAGAAACCCAGCTAGACGATAATGAGCTTGGATTTAAGGCAATTTTATCTGCTACATGGGTTATATTGAGAGTGTCCTCCTGAGCCAGAATTTAAATGTGCTCAGATTTAGAAATAAAGTAGGATTCAGTGTTCGCTGAATTTCCACTGGACACAAGGGGGCAGACCTGCCATTCCTTCAGCTGGAGGGTTGACAGCTGTGGCTAACTCTGCAAGCCTGTGGGCTTTTAACATAGAGTTCAAGAAAGCCAGCGCACCTTTTAGGAATCTTTACGTTCTGTGTTCTGTTGTTCTAAGCATGCGCTGGAGTTGCCTAGTCTTCACCAGGAACAAAGGAACCCATTCCTTGCAGCACGTATAAAAATGACTTTCTCTGTTTCAGGTTTGGAGAAGACGGAGAAAGAGGAGTCGGCCATGCATGTAAGTTCCCAACTTGGAGGGGTGGGGATAGCTTTGTTTGGAGCCCAGACTAATTTGATTCAGTAAATTCTAGATAATATTAGGTGATGAGGGGAGAAAGAAATATGTGACTGGCTAGGTGGCTCAGCAGGTAAAAGTGCTTGCTGCCCAGTCTGACGACCCACATAATGGTAGAAGGAGAGAATGGACTCTACAGAGTTGTCCTTTGACCTCTGTATGCTCACACTCATGCTCACATACATATTCTATGCAGTTTCTCATCTGCAGATCTGACCGTTTGTGCATAATGTTCTTTACAACAACCATTAGCCCCATGTGACTGGGGGCAAGTTGAACTGTTAGTCTGAATTGAGATGCCTTATAAAAATGAAATACAATCAGCCTTTGAAGACTGAGTACATGAAAAGAGAACAGTTAGTAAATGTCTCAGGAAGTGGTTTACAGTCTGTGATGATGGAGGACAGGCAGTGGGATACAGTCTGTGATGATGGAGCAGAGGCAGTGGGATACAGTCTGTGATGATGGAGCACAGGCAGTG
>PVIU01023593.1:0-27137 GCA_004026605.1 Ondatra zibethicus
AGCTGGTACAACCCCTATGGATGTCAGTGTGGCGATTTCTCAGAAAATTAGGAAACAACCTTCCTCAAGACCCAGTAATAGCACTTTTGGGCATATACCCAAAAGATGCTCAATCGTGCCACAAGGACATGTGCTCAACTATGTTCATAGCAGCTTTATTTGTCATAGCCAGAAACTGGAAACAACCTAAATGCCCCTCAATCGAAGAATGGATAAAAAAAAATGTGGTACATTTACACAATGGAGTACTACATAGCAGAAAAAAATAACGACAGCCTAAATTTTGCAGGAAAATGGATGGAACTAGAAAGTATTATTTTGAGTGAGGTAACCCAGACACAGAAAGACAATTATCACATGTACTCACTCATAGGTGGTTTTTAAACATAAGGCAAAGAAAACCATCTTACAAACCAAATCCCAAAGAATTTAGACAACAATACGGACACTAAGAGAGACCTACATAGATATAATCTACATGGGAAGTAGAAAGTATAAAAAGACAAGATCTCCTGAATAAATTGGGAGCATGGGGACCTTGGGGGAGGGTTGAGGGAGGGAGGGGTGTGGCAGGGAGGGGAGCAGAGAAAAATAAAAAAATTAAAAAAAAATCAGACTTTGGTAATGCTAAGGTATATGTTTGACTCTCAGTCTGTAATGAGGAAATTGAAGAAACTATAGGTATCCATTTTAACTTTATTCTTTTCTCTGAATTTTGATAGCTTGAGTCTGCAAGAAGTTGACAATAGGCAAATTGGAGGAGAAAATCCAATTTTAGTGTAATATTAGACTCAAGGGAGGGCAAGATGGCTGTGCCCTGTGTAGAGCTCATAGAGATGGGCAGCTGGGATTTTGGGTGTCTGCAGCACCTTGTGTCTTGGATACAGATGAAACCTCCTAGGAAACAGCTGCTGCAGTCAACAGTCACCCTTGACAGATTCCTATCAATCTGGTAGATTCCCCAGTGTTTTCTTCCTTAGATGACCTCTTTGTGTGGTGGTTTGAAAGGAAATGGCCCCCACAAGGAGTGGCACTAGTAGAAGGCGTGGCCTTGTTGGAAGAAGTGTACCACTGTGGGGCAGTCACTGAGGTCTCTTTTTCTCAAGCTTCCTACAGTATGAGTCAGTTGACTTCCTGTTGTCTGCAAGATGTAAAACTTGCAGCTCTAGCATCACATCAGCCTGCATGCTGCCATGTTCCTCTCCATGACCATAATGGATTGAACCTCTTAAACCGTAAGCTACCCTCAATTAAATGTTTTCTTAATAAGAATTGCCGTGGTCATGGTGTCTCTTTATAGCAATAAAAACCTGAATTAAGACAGAAGTTGGTACCAGCAGTAGGGTATTGCTGTGATAGGCCTGACCATGCTTTTATTTGGAGTAATAAGGACTTTGGTACTTTGGGTTTGAAAAGCTGTAAGCACTGCTTGGTGGGGCATACTAGTAGGAGCATGGAAGACAGTGGTGCTGATCATGATTTCAAATGTCAGAAGCTAGCTCAAGAGCTGTCAGAGAAGAATTTTAGTATGTTGTCTAGAAATCATTCTTGTGATATTTTGGTGAAGGAAGTGGTTGCCTTTGCCCTTGTCCAAAGAGTATGCCTGAGGCTGAAGTGAAAAGTTTCAGATGAATTCCCTTGGTAGAAGACATTTCAAAATAGCCTAGCATAGACTCTGTCGTGTGGATATTAGTGGTAACTATAATGAAGATAAGCAAGCTGAGCATGGAAAAAATATTTGAGGACAAAAAGAGCACCAGTACCTGGAATGGAGCCAAATCCTTTGCCCAAGGTGATAAATGGATTAAGAAACAGGTGTGGTGACCTCAGGGCAAGATCCCTCCCAGCTAAGTTTCCAACTTTGGGAAAGGGATTAAAGGAAAGCTTAGAGCTGGGTGTGGTGGTGCAAGCCTTTAGACCAGGCACTGGGAAGGCAGAGGCTGGTGGATCTCTGAATTTGAGGCCAGCCTGGCCTAAAGATCAATTTCAAGGGGCAGTAAAGGAAAGTAAAGCTGATCAGCATGTGATTAAACAAGGGGACCATTTTTCCAACTTCAGTACGCCCCAGAACTTGGCAGCTTCAGCCACGTGGTTCTGGATTTAGAGTTAAGGTTAGTAAGAAGTAGTTATTGAACAAAACCACTGAGGCCAGTCATGTGTCAATGGTGTCTCTGAATAGAAGCCTAGTAGAGAGGCATTCCATGAAGCTGAAGCCTGGATTGCTTTGGAGAACCTAAGATGTTAGAGATACCAGAGTCAAGGGATACTTGCTGAGGAGAGTTGCTAACAGGGAGTGGAACCAACCCAATAAAAGAAGTACATTGCAGTCAACAAAGTTGAACAGAGTTGGGGACTTGAAGACTGTTTCAACATCAGACATAGAGATGTAGAGTTTGGAGTTTGCTCTGCTGGTTTTAGTTTTGCTTTGGTCCAGTATTTTCTAACTATGCTCCCTTCCCTCCATTTTGGAATGGTTATGTATATCCTGTGCCATTATATGTTGAAAGTATGTGATCTGCTTTTTGATTGATTTTTACAATGATTATAGTTAAGAGATTGCCAGGCATCTCAGAAGAGACTTTGGACTTTTGGTTTTGAAACAAGTTTGAGACTGTTGTAGACTACGGGAACTTTTGAAATTGGACTGAACACATTTTTTTGTTTTGTTTTTCATTATGATATATCTATAAGCTTTTGGGGGCCAGGGAGTGGACTGTGGTGGTTTGAAAGAAGATGGTCCCTAAAGGGAGTAGTACTGGTAGGAGGTATGGCCTTGTCGGAGGAAGTGTGTCACTGTGAGGTGGGCTCTTTTTCTCAAGTTTCCCTCATTGTGACAGTCAGTTGACTTCCTGTTGCCTCAGAGTCAAGATGGAGGCTCAGCTCCAGCACCCAGCAGCCTGCATGCTGCCATGCTGCTCTTCATGATCATAATGGACTGAAGCTCTGAAACTGTAAGCGAGCCACACTCAAGTCAATGCTTTCTTTGTAAGAGTTGCTGTCGCCATGGTGTCTCTTCACAGCAATAAAAATCCTAAGACACCTAGCTACAGCAGGAGAGGCCAGACAGGAAGGCTTCTATGTTTCCTTGCTGTTTAATACTAGCGATAGACATAGCTTGATGTAGTTTTTTGTTTGTTTGTTTTATTTTTTGTTTTTTCCCCCTGAGACAGCGTTTCTCTGTGTAACATTCCTGGCAGTCCTGGAACTCGCTTTGTAGACCAGGTTGGCCTTAAGTTCACTGAGATCCCCCTGCCTCTGCCTCCCGAGTGCAGGGGTTAAATGAGTGTGCCACCACCACCCAGCTTGATGCAGTTTTTTTTGTTGTTTATTTCCTTTTGAATATTTGTTTTTAAGCCATGGGACATGTTTAGGATGGGGTATTTTATTCTCTCAGGTCTACCTAACACCTGGAATCCAGCTTCTGTCCTGTGGGCAGAATATGGGCACTCTCTGAGGTTTCCTCCAGCAGCAGAAACTGGATGGGCAGTGACTGGACAAGCCAGGGATTGGGTGGGATGCTGTCAATCTTGTCTGTGCTAGTGATTCCACTAACCTTATATGCATTGGGACTGTCTCTGGTAGGTCAGCAAATGTTGATTTGAGACTTGAATTTCTTTGCTCTCTTCTATCCTGGAGTGTTTTTAGCGAATTCCCATTCTGTCTGATCCCTCGCGTCTGCTTGAGATCTGGCATTTTGAAAACTCTTTTCAGGGAGAAATCACCGGTCCTGAAGTAGTGAGGTAAGGCACCAGCCCCTGGCAGGATGTCATGGAAGCCCCGGCACCCGGTGTCTCCCAGGAATTGGGCTACACCTTCTCACTTCCATTCACTACAGGGTGCTTGCTCTAACTTTGCTGAGCTCACAAGCAGGCTGTGGGAAGTTTGCCAAGGCCCCATTGAGATCCACTGTGTGAAGAACACGTACCTCACCCTTGTCGGAAGATGGCCAGGTAAAGTTGTAGGCAGAAAAAGACATAGAGCTTCTTAGTTTACCCCCTCTCCTCCTTGTTGTGTGCCTGGGCGGTCCTTCAGGAAGACCAAGCCTCATACATACCCTGCAAAGCTAGAGAATGCTGGGTCCCTCTCCGCTGCACCTTGTTCTTACCAGCTGTCGCCCTGGCCCTTCTCTGCAGCTGCATCTTTCTATATGCTGGCACTTAGCTGCCCTCCTTGCTCCTCTGCTCTCCCTTTTCCTGCACATTTCATGATCCCATGCTGCCGAGCAGTCACCCGCACACCCAACCTCCCTCTCGCATCCTGCCATACCTCTGAACACATTTCCAAAGCCTCTGGGAGAGAAAGCATCACCTCATCTCAGGCCTGACCCAAGAGGTGCTCGGAGTCACTCGTGTCAGAAGGATGGGTCCATTCAGTGACTAGTCCATGGTGGTCGGTGTCCTCTGCCGTGACGTAAACTTCCCTAGTCCAGAGGTGGATTCTGCCGAGCCTCATCCCAGTCCTCTCAGGGGCTGATGACACCTCCTTCCTGCCACGGGGACAGGTGGTACAGATTAAGCATGTGTTTTCCCTGAGCCGTGTTTCCTGGCTCCAGAAGGGAATGTATGTGTGGTTTCAGTCCCATTAGCATGCGACTCTGTGGGCTTAAGGGTGCTCACTGGAGCAAACATGTACTGTGTCAAAGAGATTATTCACAGACTTCTGTTTTCTTGCCATGTTCATGTGGCAGACTGGTGGCATAGCACATTACAGAGGATGCAAAGAGCTGGACATGCTACAGATGTCATGAGGTGAAGAGGTAATGACAGGCTCTGTAAAACTTCAGGTGAATGTAGATACAGGCTCCCCTTGCCAGCACATTGTGTAACACAAACCTCAGGGTCCGCCATACACTGACGAGCAAGGCGAGTATTAGAGAGATGTTGAGAGAGAGAACTAAGGATTTGTAATGAGCAAGGCCTGCTAGAGACAGAGAATCTCACAGAGACAGCTACCCCAGGCCTGCCTCGTCTCAACCTGGTTCGCTCTGAGGAATCACCTGAACCCAAGAAGAGAAGGTGGGTACCAGCTGCACTGCAAGGTACAGCCCTTGCCCAACCTTTTCAGCAGCAAATCTGTGACAGCAAGGCTCCTTAGCCTGCTTTGTCCCTCAGCGTCTTCTCAAGCCAAACCACTCCACGATTCCAGAACAACTTCCTGAAAGTCAACTGCCAGGCCCCAGTTCTCCAAGAAACGAGATTCTGTGCTAGGTTACTTTTCTGTCCTGCCAATGTCACTTTTGAATCTTCAGATTTCTTCTTTTCGACCAGTTCATTTCAAGAAACCCACACTCCCATGACTGAGAAGCCTGTGTCTCTGGTCTCTTCCCATCTACCAGTATACATCAAGATGCTAAAAGTCCTGTTCTATTCCTTTCTTCCTTTCCACACAACCTCCGCACCTCCTTGTCCTTCCTGGCTTTACCTCAATTCTAGAAATGCCAGGCTTCCCCTGGCTGGCCTGGTGACCTTCAGGGTGCTTCAGGCTATGGTATAAAGAGGACAGACACATTGTGAGATGGGGTTTCATCACCTTCCTGGTGTAATACCGAGGCTTGAGCATATGGAAATGTGAAAATATCAAGTCTCACGATAAGGCTGCATTCATTCTGATTCACACTTCACTGTGTTATACAAAGGGACTTACTGCTCTGGAGAGGGAGTTAGTGACCTGAAATGGAGAGATTGGTTTAGGCTTATAGTTTGGAGTGTCTGTCCACTGGCCAGGGCTCCATTGCTATGGAGCCAGGGTTAAGGCAGCACACCAGGATGGGAGGAAGTGGGGATGGGATGCTGTTCCTCTCTTAGTGACTAGGAAAGGAAAGAGAGGTGGAGGCAAGGGTCATTGTTCTCAATGTCTCCTTCAAGGACACCCCGATGATATAACATCTTCTCACTAGGCACCACCTCGTGATAGCACTATTGGCTGAAGATGAGCCTTCAACCCTGACCTCTGGAGGACAGCCAGGGCACAGTGATAGCAGGAACATGCAAAAAGCCAACCCTTCTGCAGAATGGATGATCTTGTGTCAGGAGAAGGGCCTGCCTGATGGTTTTCTCCTGGGGCTGTCTTTGGGCACGCCCTAGAAGCCTGACGTGGGCCAAGTCTCAGAGAGGCCCCTCCTATGTGCCAAGGTTGTTCACCCTCTTTCCACAATGTCTGCTGAGAGGAGGAGGGGGAGGGTGGACAGCACATAGACCCCAGCGCAGCAGAGGGAGGATGATGAGAGCCAAGACTGGGAAATGACCTGGACTTGGAAGCTCAGTGCTCAGTAGGACTGTGGGAGGGTCTTTTCTGTTCTGGAATCTAAGGCATGATGGGCTAAAGCCCCCTTCTTCTCCCTGATGGGGGGCATCACCTTTTTTATCACTTAGATTCAGTGATGTAGCCTTAGATTCTGTGCCGCAGCCTTAGAGTCCATGACATAGCTTTAAATCTTGTGACACAGGCTTAGATTCAGTGCAGAGCCAGCCAGGAAAGGACAGAATGGGAGGAAGAGCTTATTTCCTATTCCATCCTTGCATGATTAATATTTTTTAAAATAGATTTTCAGAAGCCAGGCACAGCCCGCCTTTCATCCCACCATTCATTAGGCAGAGGCAGGTGGATCTCTCTGAGACTGAGGCCAGCCTGCTCTGTGTTAGGACTTCTAAGCCAGCCAGAACTACGTAGGGAGACCTTGTCTCAAAGAATTTTTTTCAAAAATGTATCAATGGAATCAGTCCTTCTTTAAGCATTCTGTAATTAAGCAGTCTTTTGGAGGCTAGCAATCAGCCAAAGAGATGCTGATTACTCTCCTGAGCTTCCAGATTGTTCTTGTCATCAGCAGCCCATGCTCAAACATTGGTAGTGCATTTTCTGTGAGGCATCATTCAATCCTTTCATAAAATTCAAATTGTTCTCATCTATCTATCTTGTATCTAATACCTATTTATCTATCATGTATTTCTATTTATCTATCATCTATCTATCATTTATCTATCTAATATCTATTTATCATCTATCTATTTATAATATATCTCTATCATCTATCTATCTATCTATCTATCTATCTATCTATCTATCTATCTATCTATCTATCTATCATCTATCTATCTATCTATCATCTATCTTTCCTTGTCCTTCTCTCTCTTTTCTGTCCATATTTTCTTGAACAAATATTGAGAAATACCTAATGAATTACATCTAGGGAGGCTACACACTCAGACTTACATGATCCTGTCAAGAGAATCAGAATAGGCCATAAGCAGATGAGACCTTCCATCAAATATTTGAGTAATGTCATGTGAAGCCTTGAAGGACACCTTGCCTCCTAGGAGATACAGAGGACTTGTTTCTTCCATGACCTTTATTTAGGCTTCACCCTGTACCCCGATGGGAAACCTACAGCTCCTCAGAGAAGCCTGGGTCTGTTCTTTATATTTGCTTGAGGAAAAAGAACAGAGACCACGCTCTAGTGTGTTTTTAGTTGACAATGTTTAACTTGGTATCTTTAAATCACAAAGCTTATCAGCAGTTGATCATGTGATTTTAAAAGGCATTGAGTAAAGGACAGAAATGAAACAGAAGTGACCCCGTGGGAAGTTTAGCTAATCCTAAATATCCAGCTCCTTCTTCAGCTGGAGGATTCCTAGGACCACACTTTGGGAGTGCTGTTTCAAAATTACATCCCCCTCCCAACCCAAGCTGTGGTTAGCAAGGTGTGTAACGGCTGCAGAGACAGGAACACTGATTGCTTTTGCGCTGCTGTGTGTCAGGTCCCCTACATTTAAAATGCGGTTCATGAAGCACTCTTCAGGGATGCTTCCAACTAAATCCAGAGTACTTCCAAGATTACCTGGAAGACAATTAGCATGCATAAGTGTCTGTTTTACTTATTAGTGATATAGTTCTGACCAGATTCACCTTTACCCTTGAATTTCATGCTGGAACTTGCAGCAAAAGCCCCGGTCAAAGTGTTTATTTCCCTCATCAGCGGAGAACATCATCTCCGTTGTCAGCACTTGTTAAAGGTATACTGTGTGAACACAGAATGTCAGGGTAAATCTGGTCTGCACTGGACACCCCTGAATGTCACTAAGGTCTTTAGGCCCTGAATGGTCATTTTGTGTGTGTGCGTGCACACGTGTGCATGTGTGTATGTGTTTGGATGCTTATTATGCACGTTTACAGATCAGAACCAGCAGTTCTTTGACCCAGCCTCTGTCCACAGTGATGTCCCCAGGATGTCAGTCTAGAGCCTTGGCAGTGGCCATACTGCCCTGATCCTGACTTTCTAGAGTGCCTGAACCGTGAAGTCACCCCACTAATTCTCTGCACAGAGTTTAAATCCATCTCAGTCTCGAGACCCAGAGCCCAGCATAGATCTGAATGCTATGAGCTGCTGGCTTAGGTGGCTCCCCATGCTTCTCTCATTATTTGTGTCTTTTCCCATTTCTTACTTTCCTAAGGTTGGACTTAGAGTCATCCACAGTCCTGGTTTATCCTCTTTAAAGTGAAGAGTTGGATGACAGTCCTGGTTAGTTTTATGTCAGTTCTACACAAGCTAGAGTTAGTTGGGAAGATGGTCTCTCAGTTGAGGAAATGCCCCCATAAGATCTGCCTGTGAGCAAATCTGTAATGTATTTTCTTGATTGAGATTGATGTGGAGGGCCCAGTTCACTGTGACCCATGCAATACCGGGCAGGTGAGTTTGGATAGTGTATGAAAGCAAGCTGAGCAAACCCTGCACTCCTCCATGGCATTTGCATAAGCTCCTGCCTCCAGGTTCCTGCCTTGACTTCCACGGATGATGGAATAGGACCTGAGAGCTGTAAGGTGACGTAAGCCCCTTCCTCCCAAGTTGCTGTTGTCCATGGTGTTTTATCACAACAACAGAAACCCTAAAAAAGAAGAAATAATGTCTGTTACATGTTTTAAAAGATATCTTTATTCTTTTTCTTTGTTTTGTTTTCTGTATGAGTGTTTTGCCAGCATGTATATATATGTATCACTTGTGGGACTAGTGTGCCCAGTGGTTAGAAGAGGGTACGGGATCCCCTGGAACTGGAGTTGCAGGTGGTTATCGACTACCATGTGGGTGCTGAGAATTAACCCAGTACTTGTTGCTCTTCACTGTTGAGCCATTTCTATAGCTGCTATTATCATCTATCGATCTATCTACCTATCTAATCTCTCTATATCTATCATCCATCTATCTATCTATCTATCTATCCATCCATCTGTCTACCTACCTACCTACCTATCTATCTAATCTCTCTATATCTGTCTGTCTGTCTATCTATCTTTCTGTCTATCTAATCTCTCTGTTTATCTGTCCATCCATCCATCTATCCATCCATCCATTCACCTACTCACCTTCCCTCTCTCCCTCCCTCCCTCCCTTCTTCCCTGCCTCTTTCACCTCTGGTTTCATTATGTAGCCCTGACTGTAGAAACTTGCTTTGTAAACTAGGCTAGATTAAAATTCATAGACTCTGTCTACCTCTGCCTCCCAAGTGCTGGATTGTGTGTGCACTGCCATTCTAGGCTTCATTTATATCGTTATAGTACATAAGCACATAATATATAACTATATAGAGGCCACTTAATAAAAGTCTCTTATGAACAATGAAAATGTTTTGGATATTCTGTGTTAATCTGAGAACAGTTATACTAAAAGTTTTTTGCTTACAAAATTAATTACTAAAAGCTAAAATTGGAAAAAAATAAAATAATGTTGTATTACTCTACACAAGGTGCTAATGCCCCTACCCAAGAGCCAATCAATGGTAAAAACTCCAGTGCCAGGCCTGGAACCTCTTTGAGTTGTTGATCAGGAGTGGAGAGGTGGGTCTAAGATTTTCCATACGAGATAAGCTGTTCCCTTGGTTACCTCACAGGCAGACATGATGATAAGATCCAGTTGATGAAGACTTGCATGTCAGACTTGTAATGAAGCTGGAGCTGACTTGAAAGCCTCCTGCCTAAGGACTAGTTCTCATAACATCAAGGAGCTACGCAAGTGGCCAAGAGAGAAGAGCAATTAATAGTTTTACCCAGCGGTTAAGCCTGTGAAACAAAACAATAATCAGCCTGGAAAGACATCCTCAATGACACCTTCATCTTGTGATAATTATGGTATTTGAATGAGAATGGTGCCATAGGTTCATATATTTTAATGCTTTGTGGAACTATTTGAAAGAAATAGGAGGTGTGGCCTTATTGGAAGAGGTATGTTACTAGGGGTGGACTTTGAGGTTTTAAAAACCCATGCGATTCCTAGTTAGTTTGTTCTCTCTCTCTCTCTCTCTCTCTCTCTCTCTCTCTCTCTCTCTCTCTCTTCCCCCCCATTCCATTGTGGATTAGGACATAAACTCTCAGCTACTGTTCCAGGACCATGCCTGTGTGCCTGTAAGCTACCAATCAAACAGTTTCTTTTAGAAGAGTTGTCTTTGTCATAATGACTCTTCATAGCCAAAGAAAAGTAACTAAAACAAAAATTGTTACCAGAAGTGGGGTATCGTTGTGACAGGCCTGGCCATTCTGGTTTTTCAAGGAATGTAGAAGACTTTGGACAAGTTGGTTGGTTAAATGGCTTTAAGTGAGGTTTAATCATCTAGTCTGGTATGATGTTGTAAGACAATAGAGTTGAGAGCAATGTGGCTGTATGGAGGTACTGCTCAAGAGCTTTCAAAGAGGAATGCTGTTAACAATTGAACTAGACACCATTCTTGTAAATTTTTTTTTGCAAAGAATGTAGCTGCTTTATGCCATTGGACTATGGAAGAGTTTTGGACTAAATTCACTAGCAGAGGAAGTTTCAAGACAAGCTAATATCAACTGTGTTACATGGGTATTAGTGATCTTTCTTGTGCAGGTCTGTGATGAAACTGAGCAAAAGGGCTAAAGAAATCAAACAATGCACAGTGCAAGGAGAAAAAGAGTACCAGGAAGCTTAATGTTGGAGCCATGGCGTGTGGGGAAAGAGAAAAGGAGAGCCTTAATGCTGAGTGGAATAAAGAGAGTGACACACTCAGCATAAGACCCCATCTAGCTAAACATCCAGCTTGGAAAAAGGAAAGCTTGTGGAAAGTGAACACACCAGCACATCAAAGCTTATGCAGATGCAGTGCCAACAGGGTCCCAGTCTCCATCCCAACTCAGCAGCTGGACGTGGCAACTTTGGCCATGTGGTTCTGGCACTAGAGTCAAACTATACAAGAGTAAAGGGACTATGGAATCTTTCTCTGTGGTTAAGGAAAGCCACTGAGGCCAGAGAAGGGAGCTGGGAAGTCCCTGCATGAAGTCCCAGAGAAGCCATTCCATGAAGCTGTACAAATGTATCCTGGCTTGTGCTGGAGACCCCAAGATGTTGGGGAAGCCAGAGTCTTGGCCTGTCTGCCGAGGAGAGCTACATAGGAAGTAGAGCCAACCCAAGAGAGAGAAGTGTGCTTTAGTCACCACAGCTGGAGGAACTGAGACATCTAAGCATTTTAACATTGGACAGAGCTACAGATTTGGAGTTTTCCCTGCTGGGTTTTTCAGTCTTACTCAGATTCAATATTTCCTCACCCTTCCTCTGTTATTCCCTTCTGGAATGGTGATGTATATTCTGTGCCACTATATGCTGGAAGTATGGAATTGGGCTTTGATTTTATAGGAGTTTATAATTAAGAGATTGCCTTGAATCTCAGAAGAGATTTGGGACTTTTAAAGTATGAGCCTGTGAAAGACTGGGGACTTCTAAAGTTGGACTAATTGTGTCTTGCGTTTTGATACAGCAGCATGCGTATGGGAGCCAGGGAATAGAATGTGGCGTTTTGAATGAGAATGACTTCCATAGGATTATGTATTTGGATGCTTGGTCCTCTGTGTGGAACTCTTTGGGAAGGATTAGGAGGAGTTATCTTATTGGAGGAGGTGTGACACTAGATATAAGCTTTGAGGTTTCGAAAGCCCACATTATTCTCAATTAGTTTTCTCAATCCCTCCTGTTTGTGATAAAGGATGTAAGCTCACAACGATGGATCTAGCATCAGACCTGACTGCCCGCTGCTGTACTCGCTGCCATGATGGTCATGGATTATAACCCTCTGGAATTGTACAATGCTTCCTTTCATAAGTTGCTTTGGGCATGGTGTCTCTTCACAACCTTAGAAAAGTCACTAAGACAATGACCAACATCTATCTGAGTGAACTTAAAGCCCACTCAGTTAGGGGAAGTTGTGCCTGGTACTTTAACCTAACTAAGTGCTTGTGGCAGGAGAAGTCTACCCCTGCAGTTTTCCTAATACAATATACTGTCTAATTGTATTCAAAATACTTATTTTTATATCGACAATTATTGCACCATAAGTGGTATATTTACAATGCAACCCCTACACCTACTGCCCAAGGGTCATTGTGGAAAAAGGGGAGGAAAGACTGTAAGAATCCGAGGAGCAGGATGCCTGCAGTGAGAGAGGGTCTTCTGGAATAACTGGGGTGCTGCAACCATGGAATTTCAGTACTATGGTTGCCTGAAGAATAACCACATCCTGACAGCACCAGCTGGCATGCCCGTGTGGATGGGAGACGTTTCATGAGGCCCGTCTCTAGATGAAGAGCTATAGGAAGTCAGGGCTGCAGAGAGGAGACTCAGTTCTCTCTAGGGATGGGCTTCTGGGAGTCTATTCAATCCTGAGTGGCCAGCCCTAGACATATGGACACATGAGCAACACTAGATCAACTCAGTAAGTTGTGTATGTGTATCATAATAATATAATAGTTATAGAAGAAAATGTCAAGAGTTAGAAAGGGGTTGAGAGGGACATGGAAGGAGCTAGGATGGAGGGATTGAAATGACATAAATACAGTACTTACGTATAAAGTCTTCAGAAAATTAAATAGGATTCACCATCCTACTACCTAATAACCACTTTTAGTATTGTGAATTAAAAAAAAAATCATTGACAATTGCTACCTAGTAACCTCATTACTATGTAAGGAGTTATTTACATCTGAAAACTGCTGGGAAAGGGAAAGTCAGTTGTTTTGTTGTTTGTTTGTTTTTAAGTAATGTGACCCATTAGGCTGGCCACATGCCAAGGTGGGCACCACAGAGTATGTAGGCAGTGAAAGGATTAGCCTGTACATCCCCCTCATCTCCTCTCAGGAGGTTCAGCCGACTCCAGTGAGTGTCTGCTCCAGGGAGTGTCTGCTTCAGTGACTGTCTGTTCCAGTGAATGTCTGCTCCAGGGAGTGTCTGCTCCATGGAGTGTCTGCTCCAGGGAGTGTCTGCTCCATGGAGTGTCTGACTCCAGTGAGTGTCTGCTCCAGGGAGTGTCTGACTCCAGTGAGTGTCTGCTCCAGGGAGGAGTGTCTGTTCCAGGGAGTGTCTGACTCCAGTGAGGGTCTGCTCCAGGGAGGAGTGTCTGACTCCAGTGAGGGTCTGCTCCAGATAGGGTCTGCTCCAGGGAGTGTCTGACTCCAGTGAGTGTCTGCTCCAGGGAGTGTCTGCTCCAGGGAGGAGTGTCTGACTCCAGTGAGGGTCTGCTCCAGGGAGGGTCTGCTCCAGGGAGGAGTGTCTGACTCCAGTGAGGGTCTGCTCCAGGGAGGGTCTGCTCCAGGGAGGAGTGTCTGACTCCAGTGAGGGTCTGCTCCAGGGAGGGTCTGCTCCAGGGAGCCATCGGTCTCTTCTGATGTGCTTTGCTCTCCTTTCCAGGTTACAAAGCATTCTTCACATGCAAACTTTTCTATATTTAGAATAATGACTTTTAGAAAGAATTCCAGAATGTATCTAGAATTGTATATTTCATAATACTTCTAATCTACCTCACTATTGTTGCAATTCTTCCCAAGGTAGCTTGAACTAGAAGAAGCCAGGCACAAGGTGGGGACAGTTAATTGTGCTTGGAGTGCATATACCTTGGGGAGATTTTTCAGCATCTTGTGGTTATGTCCAAGGAAGCCCTGCCACACTGATGCTAGAAATGCAAATATGAATATTGTCCATGTTTGCCCATGCTAAGAGAAGTACAGCAAAGGAAAAGAGAATCATGTTTTGGCCATGCCTTAAGATGATAACTTGTGTTTCATTTCTTCTAAGCGGAATCATTATCTCAGGATCTCTAAGGTTCTCAGGGCTATAAGGCATCCTTAAGTGCTTCTTGTCAAAAGGTCATTGGATCATATCAATGATGTAGAGTTTTTCCTGACTCGAAAGTCTACCTAATAAGTGGATATTCACCACACCTCACATAGCAATGGAATATTACTGAGCTACCATGATAAAAGCCAAAGCGAAAGGGGCTGAAGAGATGACTCAGTACTTACGAGCATTGGCTGTTCTTCCAGAGGTCCTGAAATTAATTCCCAGAGACTCCATGGTGGATTATAACCATGTGTAATGAAATCTGACGCCTTCTTTTGGCATGCAGGTGTATATGCAGATAAAACCCTAGTAATAAAACATAACTAAATGCACAACTAATGAAAAATAAATAATCTTAAAAAATAGCCAAAGTGACATCAGTCAACTCGTCTGTTCCTCAGTTTCCCAGCCTGAACGTGAGTGGGATAGCTTGAAGGGACTCTCATTGCAAGGCCCTTCACTTCTCTAGATAATCATTACCACATGAAATGATTCATAGTGTGAAACTATTCCATTATTCACACATTTCAGATGGAAAAAAGATTGGAAGTGGCCGTTTTCAATCATTCCCATGTCTTCACACACCTAACAAACTCTCACACGTGCATTAGGAGGGCTCCGGTGTATCCCGTGACCCAGCTATTCATTGCTCAGTGAGACTCCTCTTCCATTCCAGAGACAAAGCACTTCCAAGCTGTTTCTGTAGGAAACACTCAGTATGACATTTCCTCCCAGCAGAGAAACTGCACAGGTTCTGGCCATGACCTAAACTCTGAGTCACGAATGGCAGACAGGTCAGTTCCCGGAAGCCCTTACCCACTCTGCTGAACTATGACTAAGACCTTTCTCTTCTTCCTCAGTGTTATGTCCAGAACCACTGCTACAGTTCAGATCATGAATGGCCCCAAAAGTCAATAGGATGAACTTATGGTTCTCTAGGGAGAGGAAGTTAAGTATTAGGCAATGCCCTCCAAGGGGACATTGGGGCTCCAGCCTCTTTCTCTTCTCTCACTTCGCCGTCACCAAGAGCTGAGTCCTTGTCCTCCATCAATCATCTGTTTCCCTATATGAGGTTCTCCCTGACCATTGACAGCAGAGCTCACTCACCATGGACTCAAACTGCAAAAGCCATGAGCCCAATGAACCTTGCATCTTTTAAAGTGGACTCATATCAGTTATTTTGTGACAGCTATGGAAAACTGACCAATGCAATCACATTTATTAAGTCAAAAACAACCAAATGTTTTCTTCTTTTTCATCTGGTTTTATTATCGTTGGGTTGTTACAGGCTTTCGTGATTTTAATTTAAAGACAGTGATCCTGGAAAGCTCCCTTCTCCGTCCTCCCCAGGATAATGTTCTGGGTGGAGTAGAATCACAACTTCCCTTTGGAAGGGAAGCTTCTTTGACTTTGTGGGTCCAGCTTTCTGCCCAATTATGCAATCTGAAGATTTTACTCCTGGCATTGGAGTACATTTGTTTGTCTATAGGGATTCACAGCAAATCTTCTGTTCGAAACTCCTAACTTTAGAAGAAGAGTCCAAGCAAAATAGTAGGCTTAGAAATAATAGTGTCTATCTGCCAAGCAAGTGTGCTTGAGGGGATGAAGAAGCAAGTGTGGGAACCTTCCCCTGTTTATCCCAGGATGTGTAATCAGTCATAATTGCTAAAAAGGGCGTTGGATGTGGTATGTCTGATAGAATGTGTTGGGAATCATCCCCCATAGGTCTGTGGCACCTGGGGTGGTCTTGGAGCAGTCAGAATACCACTGGCCTGGACTTGCTGACAGAATGGGGTTTTGGATGGCCGAGTGAAGGGGAAGGTCCTGTGGAAAGAGCTTTACAGGATGGAGCTTTGGGGCACAGGAAAGGGCAGAGCCTATGACTATGGCTGATTGGCTAACTCTGTTGTAGTTGGGGAACTTATGGCTGTGTTATTTTCCCCAGAAGTTGCACAAGCATGCAAAGAGCAACATGGTTACAATCTAGTCCCTGATTGATGAGTGTGAATCCAGAAAATTAAGAGATTGTAGCACGATTAATAAAAACCCAGAGACAGATATTGGGGTTCAACCTGAAGGTCAGAAAAGCAAAACAGTCAGCCCCTGGCTCTTACCCCTACCTCAGTCTGAAATGGTAATTCTGCCTCCCGGAATCCTCAGAATGAGACTGTGTGAGAGAGCTGTCTCCTCCTATTTTATAATCCTCTCTAGGGCTGGGATTAAAGGCATGCGCCACTAGGATTAAAGGCATGCACCACCAGGTTTCTACAGCAAGATAGCTGGGATTAAAGGTGTGTGTCACCACTGCCTGGTCTGTAAGGCTGACCAGTGGGGCTGTTTTACTGTGACGTTCAGGCAAGCTTTATTTATTAAAACTCAAATGAAATATCACTACAAGAGATGAAGGGTGTAACCGAGAGCTGTTGAGGGTTCAGTGGTGTCCCCAGAGCACGACTTCACACAGTGCGATGCAGGGTGCTGCAGGTGACATATATGGAAAGTAATTCTGAGTCAGGACTAAGCCATCTACGGGCCTGTAGGCTTAGGGCTGGCGGTGGGTGGATCACAAATAGCAAGCATGCAACAAGCACTGAGCCTTGTGCTCTGACGGAGGAGGAGCCTTGAGGCCCTGTTGCTGAACTCTTGGCGCCACTGCCAGGCTGAAATCAGGCAGGAGCTCAGGTGCCTTCCGTGAGGTGACAGGGCCGTTCGTGAGGAGAAATAGGTACACATCGTCTGCTGACCTGAGCCAGCCTGCCTCTTCATGCCCAGTGCCTTGGGGAAACTGCAGAATTTTCCTGCGTGGGGACGCAATGTGGGGGTCTTTGTTTTCAGGGAGAGTGAGTGATGGAGCTGCCACGACTCTCCTGCCCCACAAGACGCTCCTCCTAGGAATATAAGGGGTGGGGCATTCGTATGAAAGTATGGTAGAAGCGATTGACTGGACACTGCCCAACCTGGGCTACATGTAACAAAAAGAGCATGCCGCAGAAAACTGCCAATATCCAAAGGCTGGAGAAGGTGGTGCTACTTAAACAGCCTATAAAGGACTAGAGTTTGCTGTCACGTCCCCCACCCCTGGCATCCCCCACGGCTCACTGGCCTACCTCCCTCTGGGGAGTGCCTTTATTCTTAGTAAACTGCCTATGTCTCTTTTCTACCCACATCTCCCTGACTGACTGTCAGACTCACGGGCCTGATGATCATAACGGGTGCGCCCCAGACTTCTGGCCTGTAACTTCTCCACTCTCTGAAAGATGATGACAGTAGATTCTTTGTTGTGCACTGTGCCAGTTGGGTTATAGACTCTCAACCTCCACTCTTGTTTTAATCCCTTATAAGAAAATAAACTTGGCTTGGGAAATAGAGTCAATCAGAAAAAAGCACAAGGCCAGATTTCTCCCTCATAAGGCTGTATTATCGTTCTCCAAACTTGAGTCTACCTTATGAAGAAAGAAGATTCAGTTAGTTCTCAGGTTTAGAATCAGAAAGGCCAATTGCAAGAATTCCATTGGTTTAGCCTGCAGAGAGAAGCATCTCAACAGGAAGGCAGGAAGTGACTCATGGTTCTGGTTAACTCTTAGGATTCACTCTGTGGAGAATTAACTCAGAGTCCATGAGAACCACCTTATTCCATTAAATTATTTTTACATATTTATTTATCTGTGTGCAAGTGCCACAGTGTGTGTGTGTGTGTGTGTGTGTGTGTGTGTGTGTGTGTGTTTGTGTGTGTTTGTGTATGTGAAGAGAGATTGAAGGACAGTTAGTGGGAGTCACTTCTCTCCTTCCATCATGTGAGGTCCTGGGGTCAAACTCACGTCCTTCAACATGGCATCAGGTGCTTTAACCTGCTGCACCGTGTTGTTGCTCCCTCCATTAAGACATTGGTACTGTGAACCAAACTTACCCTACATTGTGCCCTTGGAGTGGAGGAGCACACTGAAACCATGTCTACGCTGCAGCAGCTACCCAGCTGAAGGGTGATGATCTTCCTGTCCCCCGTTTTTACTTTAGCCTTCCCCTTAGTTTCTTTTCTGTTGCTGTCATAAGCACCTTCAGGGGAAGGGGTTCATTTCAGTTCCCAGTTCAGACACCATTTCAGTGTGAGTCAAGGCAGGAGCTGGACACACCTCCATTCCAACCGGGAAGTGGGAAATTCAGCTTTTCCAAATGTTAAGGAAGCTTTTTGTTTTAGTCGGTCAGGAAAAGATAATAGGTGCTGAGACAATTGTGTGGAGAATTAGACTCTTCCCACAGATCATTTCTCCCAGCTGTGATAAGCCGCGTGATCCGCTCATACACAGCTAATGCTTTTGATTCTGTTTGCACGTACTTGGAACTCATTATACCCAACGGGTGAACATTTAATGTGTTTTCACAGATAAATAAAACATTTCAGGACAAGCCAAATATCTATTATGATGAGATATCATTTGCCTCTATTGGAGAGGATCCATGGTCCTCAGCTCACCATAAATTAAGTCAAATAAAATAGTAGCAATCACCCCAACTGCAGTGTGATGTCTCTTCCATAAACTTACCTGAAGATCAAACTAGCTTTGAAGTGGTTTGGTCTACCTGCTCCTGTTATTGAAATCCTCCTGTTAATAGGGTCCAGAGAAGGGATTCTGCAGCTCACACAAGTGCTTTAGCACTTTTAAGTGGAGACTAAGTAGTTATATGTCACTCTTCTTGTTTTCTGTGTTACAAACTGTGTTTCCTTTTAAGTAAATATTCTGTGTGCAGATGGAAGCTTGGATTGTGTAACGTCTATTTGTAGAGAGTCGTACACCTTCTTTTAAAATATTTGTTTATATT
Source organism: Ondatra zibethicus (assembly GCA_004026605.1). Taxonomy (NCBI): domain Eukaryota; kingdom Metazoa; phylum Chordata; class Mammalia; order Rodentia; family Cricetidae; genus Ondatra; species Ondatra zibethicus. The sequence goes on from PVIU01023593.1 coordinate 18,929, forward strand.
TTGGACAAATAGATTTCCTCAGCCTTTGAAGGGAGGGATCGTTATCACACCCTCTTTTGGATTGTTGCTCAAAGTCTTAGGGCAAAACCCGCAGCTCAAGCAGGCGTAGCAGGCAAGGCTTGGCCACTAGTCCCAATCCGTCAACTGAAGGGATGGTAGAGAGGAAACACTGGGAAGACATTTAATCAACACATCGAGAAAGAAAGGATAACCCCAGGTTATCTTTGGAGAACTCACATGAACTTTTGGTTTGGTTAAAATAAAGGAAAAATTAAGGTAAACGGTATGTACTATTAAACAGTCCTACAGAAGGTGTGGTCTGGTTAAACACTATTTTGGTTCTGGTTATTTAACATGGCCTGAAGAAGCCCTTCTGCTTGAGGGGACAAGCTATTTCTCAGGAGATGGCTGCATCTGTTCTAGGTTCATCCTCTCCATCACTTAGGATTTACTTCGTTTGCAGAAGTGGCCCGTTCTGTGACACCCCGCTGTTCCTAGAATACAAGTGTAGGTCTGTTGCAATGACACATCTCTGCCTTCAGCCACAAAGGGGTTGAGAGAGTTCTCCAGACAGACAATCCTTGAATAACCAGTGTGCTTAGGCAGAGGCAAGCAGCAGTCTAACCAGTGCAAGGGCGACACATTGAGAACAAAGCAGGCTTTGACTTGTAGTGTGGTCCGAGTGAGGGGCCCCTGCTTGCGCAGCCTCACGCCATCCTTGTGATAATATTTCCACTCCTGCTGTCCATTCTCTGCCTCCCTCCCATTCTTCTGGCCTCTGTTTTGTTTATATGTTATTTATTTGTTTGTTTCAGTTCGTTATGTTTGTTGGATAGCCCAGGCTGAATTTGAGATCACAATCCACCCACCAAGTGCTGAGAATTAATGTGTTTGCTGCTAGGTCTATCTCATGATCTTACTTTTTACTTTTCACCTTGGGCAGTAAGCCATCCAATGGCTTAAACCTAAAAAACCTTTAAGTGGCTTAAAATAAACATTACAGACCATACATCAGCCTTCCTCTGCTGTGATGTAGCATGTCATTAGTAAGTGACTGCAAGTGCTCTCCAGTTGGTTGGCAGAGCGGCCAAATCCTGAGACTGGGTTTTGGTTTTCGGAGCAGCAAATGTTGTTTTTAGGCAATCATCTCTTTGTTTTGTTGAGACAGGCTCTCTCACTAGTGGCCAATAGAGCACGGATTCGGCTGGGCTGACTGGCCCATCAACTCCATGGATCTTGGGTCTCCATACTTGGTTGCTGGGGCTTCCGTGCATGGCACCACGCCTGGCCTTTCTCATGAGTTCTAAGGCTCAAGCTCAGCTCCCTGTGCCTAAGTAAAGACCTTCTACTTGCTGAGCTAACTCTCCAGTGCTCTGAGAGTTCAATTTGTGAGGAGGCGAGCAGTGACTTCCCAAAGTCGTTGAGTTTGCTGTCCTCTCCAGTGTGGGTCTGAAAGTGGACATTTGGTGCCTGCCGTCTGTGTCTTTTCTTAAAGGAGTATAATTTCTCCTGTTCGTGGCGCTGGCAGCGGGAGCGGAATCTTCTCGTGTGCTGCTCCCTGGCTTGCAGTGGCTGCCTGCCCATCTTCTGCAGGCTTCTCTGGATTCTCTCTCAGACTCTCTCTTTCTTTAGTGCCCTCTGAAGAAGAGAGCCACCAGTGGAGGTTTCTGTGGAGGCATTCTGCTGAGCGCTCACATGTGGACCTGAAGACAGAGAGGTTATACTCATTGCCATTTCCTTCTTTTCTCAGTCCATTTGCTTGATGTGGTGCCAATTTCATATTTTGGCCAATAGACAAAGAATATCTACTTTTCACTGATTCCACAGTTATATGAGCAACAGAATGGTCCAGTCCCCTGAACTTTGAAAAATGTTAGTTTTTCAACTTAATAGACATTGTTTATGGGGAAATTGTAATGTTTCCCTTGATTTCCTACTGTTCATAACTGTGTCTCACGCAGATATTAAATACTCATCATGGGAAACAATAAAGCTAACTAGACAGTCAACTGTGTCAGGTCTCTTATGGGTTGAGTGAAAGAATGTCTTTAGCATGTGAAAGGAAAGCCATCTATGAGAATTGGAACAATTTTAGATTAATTCCTAAAGAAAATAAAAACAGTTAACTGCCTTACTGTAACCACTGTACTGTGTGAGGTGCAGTACGATCCCATATTGTTGCAGGAAGCTGCATGCTGTAATTTGGTCTTATGTGTTTAGAAATGGTGCTTAGCAACCTGGCATAGGAATTGAAGGCAGAATCTATAAACTTAAAATAACCCAGTATAATGAAAAAGAATAGGTGTGTATTGAATTGAATAGGTGGTTAAAGTGACCCATTTTCTCCCGGGGGTGCTGAAATTTACGGGGGGGGCTGAGTATTGGGGATAGGTGGGGACTGAGTACAGGGGGTAGGTGGGGCCGAGTACTAGAGTAGGTGGGGGCTGAGTACTGGGGTAGGTGGGGGCTGAGTACTGGGGTAGGTGGGGCCGAGTACTGGACCTAGGTGGTGGCTGAGTACCTAGGGACCTAGGTCAGGGCATGTGCCTGGTTTACCTGCTATCTCGTGCCTGCTTCCCAGGAGAAGCAGTGGCCTTGTGAGCAGAGGCCACTCACAGCAGGAATAGGGTGGGAAATGAAGGTTGGTAAGGAGTAGAGCAAGGAAAAGACCAGAAGACACCAGTGAACAGTCCCTGCTTTGAAGGAAATCTGAGCTAGTACCTGTCCTGAGACATCATGGTTTATATGCTAAGACTACACAAATGCTCTAAGAAACTCTCTGACCATTATTTGGGGATAATAGACAAGAAGACATGGGAGAGACAGGTGAGTCAGTTTTGTCAAATATTCCCCTCCAAGAGGGTAGGAGAAGAAAGCTGCCCAGCAAGGCCTAGACTTTTACTTTGTGCTTAGAAACCTGTCTGCTGGTCAGCCTCTTTCTTTCTTTCTTTCTTTCTTTCTTTCTTTCTTTCTTTCTTTCTTTCTTTCTTTCTTTCTTTCTTTCTTCCTTGCTTGCTCTCTTGCTCTCTCTTTTTCCTTCCTTCCTTCCCCCTCTCCCTCCCTCACCTTCCCTCCCTCTCCTTCCTTCCTTCCTTCCTTCCTTCCTTCCTTCTTTCTTTCTTTCTTTCTCTCTCTCTCTCTCTCTCTCTCTCTCTTTCTTTCTTTCTTTCTTTCTTTCTTTCTTGGTTTTTCGAGACACAGGTTCTCTGTGTAGCTTTGGGGCCTGTCCTAGCTAGAGCTTGCTCTGTATACCAGGTTGGCCTCAAACTCACAGAGATCCACCTGGCTCTACTTCTAGATTTAAGGCATGTGTCACCACTGCCTGGCCATGAGTCCTTTTCTTTAAATTCATTTTTTTAAAAATTGCTTTTTATAATTGATGTTTGCTAGTACAGTTTGCTAGAAACAGGATTTCTACTCTGGCCATCTTCTGCTATTGTACTGGAACTCCCTGGCCTAGGAAAGTTAGGCAACAAACCTGAATCTCCCATATTCCAGAGTCCAGAAGTTCAACATCAGTGTGTCATCCTCGTTCGGGCTTGGTGGAGGCTGACTTTTGGTTTGCAGAGGTAACCTTGCTGAGTCTGCACATGAGCAACAGAGGGTCTCCCACCCTTCCTGTCTGTTTTGTAGACATTAATCGCAGAATGAGGACTGGGCCTTAACACCCAGTTCTCTATCCACATCCCTCCCTCCATGTACCATCATCTTGGGGGACATAGGGATTTTCTTTACTTACATGTGTATGTGTCTGGGGATGGAACTCAGGGACTCACAAGTGCTAAGTACACAGTGTAAAGCTGGGCTGTGTTGGAGACATGGATAGTCATTCTGTATTCTGTATTGGTATAATGGAATTCAAGGAACCAGAGTTAGTTTGTTTGTTTTTGTTTTTGCAATATATATCAGAATCTTCCCAAACCATGAGCTAAGGGATGCTGAACCAAAATATTGAAAAATAAAGGAAAGTTAGGTCTGGGGTGTGGCTACATAATAGAGCCCTTATACAACTTACGACAATAACCATAAGAAAAAATTGAGTTTAAATTTTGTCCCAGTTAAGGGCTGCTATGTCTTATATAACTTGGGAAATGATTGCATACAATGCAAAATACATATCCTGTCAACTGTTATATTTTATAACTACTTACATATGCAAAGTTATTTCAGCTTTAATTATGATGTTTTTCTCTCTGGCAGTCTCTAAATCAACTCTTTTTGGTTCAGGGAAGCTCATGAGTAGAAAGAGTTCTAAAGAGCTGTAACAGAATCCTCGCCATCCCCAGTTAGTTCTCTCTCTGCCTCCTGCGAGTGGATCTCGATGTGAATTCTCAGCAACTGCTCTAGCACCCTGCCTGCCTGCCTGCCTGCCTGCGCTCCCCACCCTGATGCTCATGGCCTTACCCTCTGGAACTGAGTCCCCAATTGACTCTTTTTTTTTTTTTTTTTGGTTTCTCTGGAGCCTGTCCTGGAAGTTGCTCTTGTAGACCAGGCTGGCCTCCAACTCACAGACATCTGCCTGCCTCTGCTTCCTGAGTGCTAGGATTAAAGGCGTGCGCCACCACCACCTCCTGGCTTGACTCCTTTTTTCCTATCAGATGCCTTGGTCATGGTGTCTCCATAGCAGTAGAATAGGAGCCTCCATGCTTGCCTTTTCTTTGCCCCCCATTAAGTGGAAGAGATGAACACTGAAGGAGCTTAAGGAGCCTCTGCACTCAGCTGCTGTTCTGTCCAGTTCTGGAACTGTGTGGTCTGGAGAACGATGAACTGAATGATTTATTATTTCACCATAATATTTCACATAGCCACAAGCATCGTTCTTCCTGAAGAAGTTCCTAACCATGGCCATCACCCTGTTAGCAGGCATGTGGCTCTTCAGACATGGGTTTCAGAGGACCAATCTACTTGTTCCAGCTGCTTACATGCTAAGTGACCTTTGTTTGTGTGCTTAGCATCTCTAAACTTGCCTCAGCTATAATTGGAAGTCATCCTAACGCCTTCTTCCTAGGGTTGCATCAAGGATTGGATATGTTAATAGATTTTAAACCCAGTTCCATAGTAAGCTGCACAGGCTCCTCCTCTTCCTCCTCCTCCTCTTTTTTTCTCTCTCCTAAGTCTGATAATACTGGGAAAGAGAGATGTTTTTTAAAATCTGGAGCTATTGGGGGGATGTGGACCACCAGACTCTGAATTTCTTGTAAACATCTTGTTTTCCTGTGTTCTGAGCAGCCAGCAGCTGCTCTGAGCAGGAGACCCTGATGGCAGGAGAGTGGGTTCTGATGTCTGCAGCTGAAAGATCCCGAGAGCTGGGGCATGGCCAGAGCCCTAGATAAGCTGCCCCTGAGCACAATAAAGTGGCATCCTGGGCTTTCTTGTCTCAAGGATGACACCTGTCCTTGTGTCTCTGTCTGTCTGTGGTGTGGGAGGTCCTTCTGTCTCTTTGTGTTGCTTTTCTTAGTTAATGAATAAAGAAACTGCCTTGGCCTGTTGATAGGGCAGAACTTAGGTAGGCGGGGAAAACTAAATGGCATGCTGGGAGAAAGGAGGCAGAGTCAGGGAGATGCCACGGATCCTTCGCCTGAGATGGACACTGGTTAGAACTTTACTCGGTAAGCAACTGCCACGTGGCGATACACAGATTAATAGAAACGGGTTAAATTAAGATGTAAGAGTTAGCCAATAAGAAGCTAAAGCTAATGGGCCAAGCAGTGATTTAATTAATAAAGTTTCTGTGTGATTATTTTGGGGTTAAGCTAGCCAGGCATCTGGGACGAACAAGTGGGTCCTCCTCCTACATGTCTCTGTGTGTATGTGTTTTTAAACCTTAAGCCTAGTTCCCTTAAGCGCATAGTGAGTAGACCGCAGGAATGGAACCGGAGCAGTTTTACAAGTGAAGTTTTACGTGGAGCCCATTGGTGGTGAGACTGGATTCCTTCAGTTACTAAGTTGGTATTTCTTTGAGGATGTGTTTAGCCTAATCAGCAGTGAATTTTTTTTATCAGGCTTTATGGATTGTCCTGTTAATGGATTGTGACCTGTGCATGGTGGTTTTCTTTTGTGAGTGATATCATTACAAAGTATTTTGAAGGGTATGTATGTCACAGAGTGCCACAGCTGAGACACTCCCCTCTACCCCGGGGAGAAGCGTCCTGGAGTGCAACAGCTAGAACTTTTGTTCTTCGTAGTAGTGGATATAACTTAGCCATGGGCCACTGTCCCATCAACAAACAACTGAGGTACCCCATATAGGGGCAGGGGCACTATCCATGCAGTCGAGAGAAACATCCGTTGACCTGTACATCCTCAAAACAGCCATTTGGCTGACCACGTTTGCTTGGAAAGGAGTAAGTTTGGTCTCTTTTCTTCATAGTTACAGGTGTGAATCAGGGTTCAGTTGGCTTTTGAGGTTCTTTGGTCCTTGAACAAGAATTTAAATAGGTGCACAGATAGTAACGGAAGACAAGATAGTTTATTAAAGAAAACAGGCACTTTATGGGCCAGAGCTAGAGAAAGGTCAAAGACTCAATGCTCAGTATTTCTCAAGAGAGTGGGCATTTTATCAGGACAGCACTAGAAGACTGTGGGATCGTTCATATAGTGAATATAGTATTTACCAGGCATGCGCCATGTGGGAGGAATTTCTAGTCTTTCTGTTAACCATTCTCTTATGTAATGATGACCTAAGTTCCCCATTCTCTCTACTCTACTCCCCACCATATATGACAGCCTGGAAGATGTCTGTATACGCATGGGACATTCATGAACTTCTAGAGGCCAAGACTGGGAGGTTTAGATATCATGCATGGTAGAAACCAATATATAAATTCAAATTTCAGTTTGGGGAGGGGATGTTCTAAGAAATTGTTTTTTAGAAAAATAATTTTCTGCAGACTTCGCTAACTTGAGCACAAGAAACAGGTAAGGTTATGTCTGTGTTCTTGTGTAAAAGGTGCTCTGCTCAACTCTGAGAGACATACTTCCCTAACAGAAGTGCCACAGTGCAATGAATCTTCATCACTTCAGAGACAACTAGGTTTATTGTTTGCCGTAGAGCTCGGTGATTACATTCTTACAGGTGACCAGGACTGTGGCTGGGGTGTCATTCAATGATGACATCCTCACAGAGACCGGAGCTGTGGCTGGGGTGTCTCTCAGGAATGAGATTCTCACAGATAACCAGGGCTGCAGCTGGTGTGTCTCTCAGGCATGAGATTCCCACAGAGACCAGGCCTTTGACTGGGTTGTCTCTCAAGGATGAGATTCTCACAGAGACTAGGACTATAGCTGGGGTGTCTCTCAGGGATGAAATTCCCAACAGAGACCAGGACTGTAGCTGGGGTGTCTCTCAGGAATGAGATTCTCACAGAGACCAGGACTATGGCTGGGCTATCATTAAGTGGCTACCTTCTCACAGTTGTTTAGACTGGTTGGGTATCCCTCTTTGATTAGTTTTCTTACAGATAACCAGGTCTGTTGTGGGGTATCCATTGGCAATTCTAATTCCCATAGGAGACTAGCAGCTATTTCTCTCCCTCTGTCAATCTGATTCTTTCAGGTGACTAGAAGCCTTTCTTCATGATTCAGGTTCATGCCGAGGACAAGGGGTTTTTGATCGGGTCATCTCTCTGTAATCTGGTTCTCTCAGATGATCATGGCTGATGCCCAGGTGTCCTGTGTTGTCATTGCTCACAGATGTCTAGAGTTGTTCTTGGGACATACCTTTGTGGTTCTGGTACTCACAGGGGACTGGAGGCTGTTGCGTGGTTATTCTTCTGTGATTCGGGATCTTAAAGGTGAGCAGGGTCCTGCTGGAGTACCCCTTTGTGATTCCAGTTCTCACAGATGGCTAGGGGTGTTGCTAGCACAGCCTCTGTGATTTATTATAGTACCCACAGATGACTAGCAAAGCCCCCTGTGAGTGTCGATCTCACTGCTAGCTACCGGCTTCCTGAGGTATCCTCTCTGATTGATTCCAGTCCTCACAGATGACTGGAGGCCATTGCTTGCGCCTCCCTCTATGACTTTGAGATTTGTTCCTCATGACTCAATATATGTGTCAGGTTACTCACCATTCAGTTTAGATTTGTTTCTTAAAAATGGTATGTGGGAAGCGAGATGTGGGTGGAAATTGTGTCTTCCTGAGGCCGAACTTGGAAAAAAACAGTTTTTGTGTACAGCAGTCAGTGATTCACTGCGGAAACCCCGCTAA
>PVIU01023594.1:0-27124 GCA_004026605.1 Ondatra zibethicus
CTTTTCTGTCTAAATAAAAAAGGAAGGTTTTAACTTTAACATAGCAAGATTACATACAAAAAACAGTTATCAAGCAACAATTATAGTTACAATATTTATATCTACTTTATCTTTAATCATAACTAAGGAAAACTATAACTATCTGTTCTTCAACTCCATAAAAGACTCCAGAAGGATATAACATTACCTAGGTAAACAGAAAGTACATTGTAAGCAACTTCTAAAACTCTAGAATTCACAGAGACATCTGGCTACCTGGACAGTCACCCAAAAGTTCTTCTGTAATGTTGGGGCACCCATCTTCAGCCTACATGATCATAGTAATTGGCAGACATTTACATGAAGCAGGAAATTTGAAGATCTTTTATTCCTTGTACTGGCAAAGTTCATCAGTTGCTTTCTTCTGTGTCCTGCAGAATGTCTGGCAGTTCTCTCATGAAGCAGGAACCCTGAAGGACGGTATCACCTTCTTTAAGCAACTTCAGCAATCATTTTTCTCTGAGTCCTGCATGTCCAGTTCATACAGCATACTATCAAGCAGTCCAGGCAAGAGCAGTTTCTTGCTCAAATGTCTAGCAAACTCCATAAGGAGCCTCTTCGATGCCCATCATCCTCTTGAAGTAGCTTGGTGTTACCTGGAGCAGATGTGTCTCATTGTCATGAAAAGTCCTAAGTTTTTAAAACATTTTAAATTCTACATTCTGCTAGTCTTTGAAAGATTTGAAGAATCCCTATCTAACTGAAATATATCTCTGTACATCTAGAAAACCTAACTAACAAGTTTGGCTACTATAGATGACTATCTATTAACCTGTACTTCTTAATAATATATTACACTTTTAAATGAGCTGCACAAACACATTACCTAATTGAGAGCAGAAATATACATATAACAAGACTGACCTTAAATTTTCATCAATAGACCAAGATTCATACCAATACAAAGTATTCATCTTTATAGCAGTTGTGCCTATGAACTCAGAGCAGCTGTGACAGCACCCACAGGATGAAGCTAGAAAAAAATCCCAATGTGGTTAGAGCAGAGGCAGCCACAAAGTCCCACTGTTACAAGAGGAACTGCTGGTGACTGATGGCTGTTGGAAAAAGAAAAGGAGGTTTTCTTCAAGAAACTGGTTCTGCCTATTATGAATAATGCTGCTCTGAACATAGTTGAACAAATATTCTTGTAGTGTTATTGAACATCTTTGGGCATATGCCCAAGAGTGGTATTGCTACATCTTGCAGTGAGTTGATTCCCAATATTTTGAGAAGCCACCATACTGATTTCCAGAGTGGTTATACAGTTTGCAATTCCACCAGCAATGGAGCAGTGTTCCCCTTACTCCACATCCTCTCCAATATAAGCTATTATTGGTATTTTTGATCTTAGCCATTATGACAGGTGTAAGATGGTATCTCAGAATCATTTTGATCTGCATTTCCCTGGTGAATATCTTTTCCAATTTAGTAGGCTGCCTTTTTGTCTTATTGACTGTGTTCTTTGCTTTACAGAAGCTTCTCATTTTCAGGAGGTTCCATTTACTTATTATTGCTCTCAATGTCTGTGCTACTGGTGTTATATTTAGGAAGTGGTCTCCTGTGTTCATGCATTGAAAGCTACTTCCCACTTTCTCTTCAATCAGGTTTAGTGTTGTCAGATTTATATTGGGGTCTTTAATCCATTTGGACTTGAGTTTTGTGCACGGGAATAAGTTTGGATCTATTTGCATTCTTTTACATGTTGACAACCAGTTATGCCAGCACCATTTGTTGAAGATGTTTGCTTTTTTCTGTTGTATAATTTTAGGTTCTTTGTAAAAAATCAGTGTTCATATGTGTATGGATTAATATTTGGGTATTCAATTAGATTCCATTGATAAACCTGTCTGTTTTTATGCCAATACCAAGCTATTTTCATTACTCTATAATAGAACTTGATGTCAGAGATGTAGATGCCTCTGAAAGTTCCATTTTTATACAGGATTGTTTTGGCAATACTGGATATTTTGTTTTTCCATATAAAGTTAAGTATTGTTCTTTTGAGATCTGTGAAGAATTTTTTGGAATTTTGATGGGGATTGCATTGAATTTGTATATTGCTTTTGGTAGGATTGCCATTTTTATTATGTTTATCCTACCTATCCTAGAACATGGGAGATCTTTCCATTTTCTGATGTCTTCTTTAATTTCTTTCTTCAAAGACTTAAAGTTCTTGTCAAACAGGTCTTTCACTTTTTTGGTTGGTGTTACCCAAAGATATTTTATATTATTTGTGGCTATTGTCAATGATGATGTTTCTCTGATTTTTTTCTCAGTTTCTTTATCTTTTGTATATGGGAGAGCTACTGATATTTTTGAGTTGATCTTGTATACTGCTACATTAAGAAGGAGTTCATCAGCTGTAGGACTTCCCTGGAAGAATTTTTGAGGTTACTTATGTATGCTATCATATTCTCTGAAAATGGTGAAAGTTTGACTTCTTCCTTTCCAATTTGTATCCCCTTGATCTCATTTTGCTGTCTTATTGCTCTAGCTAGAACTTCAAGAACTACATTAAATAGATATGGAGAGAGTGGACAGCCTTGTCTTATTCCTGATTTTAGTGGAATCCCTTTGAGTATCTCTCCACTTAATTTCATGTTGGCTGTCTGCTTGTGGCACATTGCTTTTATTATTCCTTGTATCCCTCATCTCTCCAAGACCTTTATCATAAATGGGTGTTGGATTTTGTCAAATGTTTTATCAGCATCTAATGAGATGATCATATGCATTTTTCCTTAAGTTCCTATACATAGTTGATTACATTGATAGATTTTTGTATGTTGAACCATCCCTGCACCTCTGGAATGAAGCCTACTTGATCATGGTGGATGATTTTTTTGTAGGGAGAAGAACTAGAGGGAAAGAGATGGTCAAGATGGTGGAATGACAGAGATGGAGAATAAGGAAAGAGATATCTTGATTGAGGGAGCCATTATGGGGCAAGTAAGAGACCTAGCATTAGAGAAATTCACAGGAATCCACAAGGATGACCGCAGCTAAGGCCCTAAGCAATAGTGGAGAGGGTGCCCCATCTGTCCTTGCCCTGTAGTAGATGACGATCTTAAATATCATAGAACCTACATCTAGCAACTAATGGAAAAAGCAGAGAACCACAGGGGAGCATTGGGCTGAGCTCCCAAAGTCCAGTCGAAGAGAGGAAGGAGTGAGAATAAGAGGAAAGAGGTCAAGACAATAATGGGCATACCCACTGAAACAGTTTACCTGAGCTAATGGAGGCCTTCCAACTCTGCCCTGACAGTGAGTGAGCCAGCATAAGACGAAACTATGTCCTCTGAATGTGGGTGAGAGTTGTATGACTAGGGCAGACTGTGGGGCCACTGGTACTGAGACCAGAATTTATCCCTACTGCTTGTTATGGCTTTTTGGAACCTATTCTCCCTGGAGAGATAACTTGTTCAACATAGATATAGTAGGGATGGCCTTGGTCATGCCTCAAAGCATTAACAATGTACTAAATTTTGTTGACTCTCCATGGGAAGCCTTACACCCTCTGAGGAGTTGATGAGGGGGTAGCAGGGGAAATGGGACGGAGGAAGGTGAGGGAACAGGAGGAGAGGAGGGAATGGGAAATGGATTTAGCATGCAAATGAGAAAAGATAGCTTTTAAAAGAATAAATTAAAATAATAATAAAAAAGAATCTGGTACCTGAGAGGCCACCTATGCTTCAGGAGATTACCTTGCACTCATATAGATACTGGCAGGACTGAGTAAAATCATGAGCAAAATAAGCAAAGAACCTGATAAATTTAGGGGATAGTGGAGAAGAATTAGGAGAAAAATTGGAACTAAAGAAATAGGGATGGACTTGATCAAAACACATAGTATGCATATGTAAAATTCATTTTCTAATATTTATTTTTTATTAAGTTACTATATAAAGTTTATTATATAAAATTACAATTCTTTTTAATATTTTAATTTTTAGAATATAATAATTTAGTTTATGTAAAATTATTTCAAGACAATTTATTTCACTTCAGAAAGGAATGTACATTAATATCCTTAGTTTTCAACTTTACCACTGCTTTCAATTTTCTTCAATGATTTTTTTTATTTTTTATTGATTTATAAATAATACCATTCAAAATTTCCAGTTCATCCCCTCCTCCAGCTCCCCAACTCACTCTGCCCTCCTCCCGCTCCAGTCCTAAGAGAGGGTAGGGTACCCTGCCTTGTGGGAAGTCCCCCCCCATCCAGGCTTAGGAAGGAATGCATCCAAATAGACTAGGATCTCCAAAAGCCAGTACATGCAATAGAGACAAATCCCAGTGCCATTATCATCAGCTTCTCAGTCTGCCCCCATTGTCAGCCACATTCAGAGGGTCCAGTTTGATCACATGCTCATTCAGTCCCAGTCCAGCTGGATTTGGTGAGCTCCCATTAGTTCAGGCACACTGCCCAGTGGGTGGACCAACCCCCTCGTGGTCCTGACTTCCTTGCTCATATTCTCCCTCCTTCTGCTCTTCAACTGGACCTTGGAAGCTCATTCCAGTACTCCGATGTGGGTCTCTGTCTCTATCTCCATCTGTTGCCAGACGAAGAATCTATGGCGATATTCAAGATAGTCATCAATCTGACTATGGGACAAGGCCAGTTCAGGCACCCTCTCCTCCACCGCCCAGGATCCTAGCTGGGAATATCCCCTTGGACACCTGGGAACCTCTCTAGAGCCAAGCCTCTTGCCAACCCCAAAATGGCTCCCTTAATTAAGATATCTTATTCCCTGCTCCCATATTCGCCCTTGCTCCATCTCAACCATCCCACTCCCCCAAGCTCTCCTCAACCCTCCCCTTCTCTCCCCCTCTCCCATTCCCCCACCCCCATGCTCCCAACTTTTGCCTGGCGAGCTTGTCTGCTTCCAATTTCCAGGAGGATCTATGTACGTTTTTCTTTGGGTTCACCTTATTACTTAGCTTTTCTAGAATCGCGAACTGCAGGCTCAATGTCCTTTGTTTATGCCTAGAATCCATTAATGAGTAAGTACATACCATATTTGTATTTTGGGGTCTGGGTTATCTCACTCAGGATAGTATTTTCTATTTCCATCCATTTGTATGCAAAAGTCAAGATGCCATTGTTTTTTTACCGCTGAGTAGTACTCTAATGTGTAGATGTGCCACACTTTATCTCCCATTGAGGGGCATCTAGGTCACTTCCAGGTTATGGCTATTACAAATAATGCTGCTATGAACATAGTTGAACAAATGCTTTTGTAGTATGATTGGGCATCTCTTGGGTATATTCCCAAGAGTGGTATTGATGGATCCTGAGGTAGGTTGACTCCCAACTTTTTGAGAAACCACCACACTGATTTCCAAAATGGTTGCACAAGTTTGCATTCCCACCAGCAATGGATTTTTATTCTATGTGTATGATCATTTTTTTTCTAATTGTATGTCTATGTACCATGTCACAATTCAACAATTAAGGAGGCCAGAACAGTTTGTGGGGTTCCCAGAACTGGAGTCATAGATGGTTATAAGACACTGTGAGGATGCAGGGATTAAACCTATGTCCTCCAGAAGACCAGCCAGTACTGTTAGCTGTTGAATCATGTCATTATCACTGTAGAAAATCCTTAAACATTAAAAAGATAATAATGGTTACAATTTGTGTTGTGCTCAGTTGGAGCATGAGGTCCTCCAAACTGGTTAGCATCTTTCTCTTGCCCTCTCCGGTTCACAGCCTGTGGTATGGTGCTGCACCACAGCACATTGATAATGCATTTTACTCAGGTTCTCCCTCTTAAAGATAATTTGATTTGAAGATTCTGTCTTAAGGCATCCCTCAGCCATAATTACACTGGCCCATATTTTCTTGGGAAAAAAACCCTCAAATTATTTTCACTCTCTTTTTTTTTCTGGATCACACTCTAGGCACTGGTGCCTAGAAAAACATATTTTATTCCAATATCTGATGTCTTGGTCATTCTGCAAAGATGTACTTAAAATAAGTCCTTAGCACATGCCATAAAGAGTTTTGTTTCTGCACTGATTGATACTGTGGGGGTTTCTCTTCTATTTGTATAAAATACGACTTTTAAACAGAAATACTATGTGACTCAAGTCATAGAGTTGTTTTTATCTTGTTAAGAGCATTCAAAGCACACTTCATCTCTGGTCCAAATCTTTGAAAGAGTTGTGTTTCATGAAAACATTTTTCTATAGTCAGTGGTTATTAATAGCTCCCTTACATACAGTGCTATAAGCATTTGCACATTATTCTACAGTTATGCAGAGCTTACTAGACTCAGACCACATGGGAAACTGACTTGGATTACTGACTAGTTTTCTTGGTTTTATTCTGACTCACACATGTAACTGTTTGCATCAACATTCAGAAACCTTGTTTCATTTTGGAAATAAAATGATTCAAATCTAAAAGCTAGCGATGATGAAATTAAAACTAAGTTTACATACAATAGAAAAAACTAATGTATAGGACTTTCATATATACATATTTCTTGGCAATAAACTACAAAGGATCTTCATTTTTTGGACTTAATAATTTCTAACAGTTCCTTATTATATAGATTAAGATGAGCGCACTGTTAAAAGGCAATAATAATTAGACTATAAAACCATCACATATTTCTGTTACTCAAAGTTCTGCATGCCTTGAGTAGACTAGTGTTAGAACCTTCTTAACCTCAAAGTCAGAAAAATCATGTTTTAATCAATATTTAGGTAATAACATCAATAAGTAAACCAAAAAAATCAAATACACCTCTATATATACACACATATTTATTATGGGATCCATTAAGCTTCTGTTCCCTCAATTTTCTTAATAATTCAAACCCAGATGAGCCATGATTTATAGTGGCTCAGTTTTTATTTTAGTTTATGATGGTACAAAAGCAAGACACATTAAACAGCAAACAATCGTTGAGTATGGATTTTAGCAATATGCTACACAATACTCTTTCATAATACTGGACGAGCTGCAGTTCTAACCATCACCTGACCACAAAGGAAAGGAAGGGATGCTTTAAAGAATTGTTGTTTGGTGTATTACATTCATTTCTAACTTAATGGGTTTATCAGGATTTAACGCCATTGTAAGTCCAGGAGTGTCTGCACCATTGGTAAGAGAATGAGTGGATTAGATTGGCTCGGAGACCATAATCAGTGTCGTGTGTGGAGAAATCTGTGCTGAACTGACATTGAAAAAAATATTTTAATTAACTCCATTACAGTGAGGGCACAGGATGAAAGGAAGAGGGAGTTTCTGTGCAGATGCAAACATGTGTGACCATACCAAACAGATGTTTAAATGTTACCCTGTTTCCTTGAACAGATGCAATACATAATTCACTGCTCTGTTTCAGTAATATATATGAAGACAACTTCATAATGAAAGAGACATATCTGGCAATAAGAGATCATTGATTTTATGAATAAAAATTTTGAAGAGGAAATCTTGCAAAAGAGTTTGCTATAATACTCTTCATACCTGGTGTCTTTTCTTTTAATTGACTAAGTCAAATCAAGTTTAAGAGAGATAAAGTTGGCAGATGAGAAGCTGATTTGAACCATTGAAGTGGGTTTTCTTTTTGGTATTTTGGTTGTTTTTTAATCAAGGCAAATCTGCATTGAAACATGTAAATGTAAATTATAGTAGTGAATGTCATATCTCTGTATGTTCCAACAACCTCTTAAAATGTACAAATTTTGTAAGAAAAATGCTTTATAATCTTTGGAAATATTGTTATTGGTACTCATCTTGACAATAAGCTAGATCTTTTTTATTTATTTTATTTTATTTTTTATTTTTAATTTTTTATTTTTCCTTTCAAAAATTGACCCTTTCTCCCCTTCTCCCACTCACCTCCCGCTCCCCCACTAACCCTCCTCCCTCCCCCTCCATCCTTAAGAGGGGGCCCCGGTACCCTGCCCTGTGGGAAGTCTAAGGCCCTCCCCACTCCATCCCGGCCTAGGAAGGTGTGCATCCAAGTAAACTAGGGTACCAAAAAGCCAATATATGCAGAAGGACAGGTCCCAGTTCTATTATCGATGGCTTCTCAGTCCGTCCCCATTGGCAGCCACATTTAAAGAGTCCGGTTTGATCACATGCTCGTTCTGTCCCAGTCCAGCTGGATTTGGTGAGCTCCCATTAGATCAGGCACACTGTCTCAGTGAGTGGACCAGCCCCTCACGGTCCTGACTTCCTTGCTCATCTTCTCCCTCCTTCTGCTCTTCAACTGGACCTTGGGAGCTCAGTCCATTGATCTTGCCAAAACTGATTCTTCACCATTATCCAATCACCCAGGCTAACAGAATTTCTTTCTGACATTCCAGAAGTGTATAAATATGCTGTCTATTCCTAGAAAGGCTTTCATTGTTTCTGGACATTTTGTATACTGCATCTGGATTAAAGGCAGGTTCTACATTCAGAAGTCACCATGAGAGCTAGAAGCTATTTATAGCTGTAAGTGTGGAACGAAATCAAAAAGGATAATGAAGTTTTCAAATACACAAAGGGCAAATTCATCAACTCGTCTGGGTTTAGTTTTCTGAGCCACCACTACTTGTTTAATGAAGGGAACCCATTCATTTGTTTCAACGGAAATTGTGTAGTTTAGTTAACATTCAAAATCCCACTTACTATCTACACCATCAAGCAAATAAAATCACTTTTGTGAAAGTAACCCAGAAAACACCACAGTGATATCAGTTATTGAAGGAAGAACAACCACACTTCTCTCTTGCGTATGAACATTGCAGAATATAAATCTTTATATTACATTCACATTACTGCTTGCTCTCCCAGAGATCCACCTGCCTGTGCCTCTAAAGTGCTGGGATTAAAGGTATGCACCATCATGCTTGGCTATAATTTTTAAAACATTAATTTAAATTTAACAGAGGAAACAAATCTAGAATCTGAGTGAATTTTAAATATTGCTTAGTTTAATTGCCTCTTTTTAAAAATCAGTTAGGAGAAGTTACAATTTGATGCTTTTCTTAGTATAGACACTAAAATTATTTTTGTCTAAACCTTTTTGAGTAAAATGAAGCCATTCTTATCAATAATTACTTATATTACTGTAAGGCCATGAAGGTGGGAATGTTTTACAAAACATTATTAAACACGTACAAATAGTGTAACTATTGAGACAATGTATTAGATGCTGGTCAGTGCTAAATGAGCTTCATGGCATCAGAGCGGTGTCTGTTCTCAAAAAACTACGCTGTATAAAATCATGGGAATTGACATAGGCAAACGGAGTAAAAAAAATGTGTAAATATCATAATTTACAGGAAGGAAATTTGTCACACTCCAAATTACTATTCTGAATTTACTTTCAGTAACTGCTTCAAAAGCTTGCCTCAGTATTTATATGGAAGAACGTCTGTCTCCTCTGGAAGAGCCAATCAACTTTTTAATTAATTAATCTTTCATTTTGATCTGATTTTTGAGTCAGGATCTTACTATGTGCTCTAGACTGGCCTCGCACTTGCTAGAAAGTCCAATTTGACTGCAATCTCCCAATCATGTTTCTTAAGCTTCCCTCATCCTAGGATTATGGGCACAAAACACCACCTCTGAATCCCAGTTTACCTCTGATATTCCAATTTCCTTCTTTTTTATTAATTTTTTTCATAAAATATATTTTAATAATACTTCCCTCTTCCAACTCCTCCCAGACTATCTTCACCTCCCCACCCACCCAAGTTCAAGTTCTTCTCACTTTTAAATAAAAAAGAACCAAAAATTAAAACCAAAACAAACAAAAAACCAGTAAGACGAAAAATACCAAAATAAACAAAAGAGAACAAAACACCTCCCCCCCCCCACACACACACAGATCTTTTTTGTAGTTGGTCAACTACTTCTGGTGTGGTTTATATACCCAGTGTCATTCCATTGGAGAAAACTGATATTCCTCTCCCCAGGAGGTATCAAATGAAAATAGCTTCTTGGTTAATTTTGGGACTTTGTGTTCAGTTCTCCTTCTTCATGCTGTGGTTTTTGTCTGGTTTGAATCATTGCAGGGCCTGTGCATTCAGCCACAGTCTCTGTGAGTTCACATGTATGTCAGTCCTTTGGGGTCTAGAAGACACTGTTTCTTTGTTATCGTCCACCACATCTGGCTCTTAAAACTTTCCACCTCCACTTCTGCATAGATCTCTGAGCCTCAAGAAAGAACATTTGATAAAGACATCCCATTTAGATGAGTATGTGACTCAACCCTCATCAGAGAAGCTTCTTCTTGCAGCAGATGGTGGTTAACATAGAGACTCACAACTGGACAATGATATATTTTTAAGTTGCTTTATTGACTTTCAGACTACCCCTGTTCCCCAGGCGAAGGTCACTTATACCATGCTGTGCTCCCAGCATTTGCAATTTGGTCTCTATTCACATAGATGGAATATTCAATGTGTAGGAACTCAAAAACAGTTTGACAATCAAGGTATTTTAAATATTTTAATATTAATTTTTTATTATGCATGTAAATGTTTACCTACATTATGCAGGTGTGCCATGTGTAATATGGTTTTGGGGAAGACCAAAAGAGGGCACTGGATCTCTTAGACCTGGAGTTACACATAACACCTGTTGTGAACCACCATACAGGTGATGGGCACTGAATTTGTCAAAAGTACCCAGTGTTCTTAACCCTAGAGTCACCTCTGCACCTTCAGTGTGAATATTTTAAAGAAACTAGGAAACAAAAAGGTGGAGGCATTATTCTCCAGAAATTAGCAAATCTTAGTAATTAAGCTAAGAGATACTCTTTTGATGGCAAACAATGTTGATGACAGAGGACAATTCCTGCCAAGTTTTTGATGATTCACAGAATTTGAAAAAATACCATGGACAAAAAAACAAAACAAAACAAAAACAGAATCAGTGAAAACAGAGTCAAGAAAATTGATGATGTTAGAGTGAAAGACAGAGGATTTGTTCTGTTTGAAGAAATGAAATGCTTTTTCATAGTAACATAAAAAGCCAGAATAGACCCTCCCTGCTTATTTAACAAATCTGTTCACTCTTTGTTAAGTACCAAAATTTTCCATTTATTTATGTGTCCATCTTATTCCATGATAACTTTTAAAGACTGAAACCAAGAAAAATATTACTAAAATACATTTTATCCCCAGATTCCTATCGAAATAGATTTTAAATATACTGTAATATTAAATCTTATAGATACACATCTTGGAAATGTGCCCACTATTAACTCTGAGGAAATTGTGAAGTATTCTTGTCTACAAATGTGCATCAGACTTGAAGAATAAGAGCTAACACAGAACATAAATACTAAAGAGTTAGAGAATATATTCCACAAGATAATTACAGCCATTAAACCAAAGCCACTGCAAGCTGTCATAGGACATATATTTGGTTTTAGATACATTACCAAAACAAGGTTTTACTCAGAAACATGACTGATATGCCCAGGATGTAGAGAACTGGTGTGTCAATGAGCATTAAGAGACACTTGGAGATTTGCTGCACGACAAAGCATGTAAGTGCACATTCTGGGGGAAAGTGTTCTGGTGAGGCATTGCAAATCCTCTCTTAGAGTTTGATGTTGTCAGAACAATCGAGCCCTTTGATCCCTACTTTAAAAAAGTTCTCAAGTCCTGTGCTTCAAAAGCCCATCAAACTTATGTAATAAAACCTGGCCCCAATTGTAAAAGGCAAAGAAAGAAAACATTCTTTGAGAAGTTATTACTGGCTTTTCCCAAGTATTTTAGTGTTATGTATTGTTCTATAAAGTTTCTCTAGAAATGTAAGGACTAGTCTCAGTTATTCATATATTATATGTAGAATATTAGAAATGCTTTTTAAAACATTTTTGTGTGTCTATACATGTATGTGGAGAAAAGAAGAACTTGTGTGAGTCAGTTCTCTCACATGTGTGTCCTGGGGATTAAAATCAGCTCATCAGTCTTGGTGACAAGCACATTTACCCACTGAGCCATCCCATCAGCCTTGTATCAAAGCTAATGATCAAGCATAACTATCAACCTCATTTACATCTGTGTGTATTTGTGCATGTGTGTGTGCACCTACACGAGAACTTGCCTACAGAGGCCAGAGGAAGACAGCTCAGATTCTTCTCAGTCAATATTTGCCTTATTCTCTTGAGAAAGGGCCTCTCACTAACCCTGGGAACTTGCTATTTCAGGTAGGCTAGCTGGCCAATGCTGCCCTTGGATCTTCCTGTCTCTACCTCCCAACAATGACATTTCAGGCATTTGGGGACCATATCCAGTTTTTACTTAGATCTGGGATAAAAACACAAGTCCTCACTCTTAAACAGCAATCACTCATCACTGAGACATCTCACCACCTGCAAGTTTAATTTTTAATACACTAGTAAAACATGCAAGAAAGTTTTAAATAATTGAGAAAATGCGATTCTCCAGAATAACACAATTTTAATTGGCCAAGATTAAAAAGATCCAACAGATAATAGATTATATGGGTAGATAGGTAGATGACAGATAGATAGTTTGTGTTATTTGTAGCAGCTCTTTAGGAGTCTAAAATGTGTTTGCCATAAATAAAGAAAAATACAGTTTGAATTAGATTTATAAAGCCTCATAGATTTTTAATGATTCAAGGAGATCTGAACAGAACATATTCTTTAAAACAATGTTTGTTTCATACAGTTATATACAAAAGATCAAAATTATTCTATATGACCTATAAGAACAATTGTTACCAATATAAACTGTATATATAAAACATTTTAAAGTTGTGCTGGAGAAATGGGTCAGCAGTTAAGAGTACATAGTGCTCTTGCAGAAGACCTGAGTTTGGTTCTGAGCACTCAGGTCATTTAGCTCATAATCATCTTTATTTCCAGGACTAAAGATGGGTACCTGTACTCATATACACACGCCTACTCGTAGACACACATCTACATGATTAAAATAATGAAAATGGTTAAAAATAGCTCTTGAAAATATATTTCAGTGTGTTTCTTTACAATGCCTGCTCCACATGAGGAATTTCATGCCTGGTGCTATAAACATGCTCAAAAACCCAGGTCTGAGTACATCTGAGGCTAGAGGAGGGAACCTAGTGTTGTTTCATTGAATGACTGTGCTGTCAATCATTTTACATATTTATGTTTACACCCATAAGTTTGTGCTACTTTCAACTTTGATCTAAGAAGCTTCTTTGGGCACTAAATAGTGGTCAGTGCAGAGACTTATAACTAGTCCAAGCACCAAGGATAAACACTCTGAGTGCTCAGATGTGAATGGGTCACTTACATTAACCCCCACCACTTAAAGATCAAGGGCTAGGCAGAAGAAGTGGGTGAAAGAATAAGAAGAAGAGCTGTAAAATGTTAATTTCTGAGCATGAAATTAACATTGCCCACATCAACTTACAGAAGCTTTTGCTAATCTGCAAAAGACTTATATAAGATCAAACCAGCCAAAACTCTAGGATGACTGGGTAAAAAATGCTGAGGGTACCACCCTAGGGAAGAGCTCTTGGCAGTTGATGGCTGCTGAGGAAAAAAAGATCATTATCCTCTGAGGACACCTCCTCTGGTAAGCTTTCCGTGCACCAGTGATGACCACACATCCGTGTTTATATGAGCAACCACTAATTGGGTTTGGTGGTTATAAAAAATAATTTTAACAAAAGAGGGCATAAAGTGGACGTGAGATTTGTATGGGGTCCTAGGGAAGTTGAAAGGGGGTAGTGGAGGATGAATATGATCAACATATATTGCATAAATGTGTGAAGCTTTCTAATAATAAATAAATTATTTTAAAAATAGTTAAGTTATTTTCCTAATTCAAATTTCTCAAAATTTCTGGTTAAAAGGAGGAAGAAAATATGCTACTAAAATAATCTAAAATTTACTTTTTAAATACCTATGATATAAACTGATATTTTTAATCACCAAGGAATAGATAAGTGTCATAAAGTGCCTAATTAGTCACCAGATGATAGTTAATAAGAGTGGTACAGGTAGTTCTGTATATTGCATACAAGAATCAGATAGATTAGATGATAATGATGATAGATGATAGATGGTAGAAGTTTTAATATTTATGAATTCAGTTTTTAAAAATATTTTAACAAGGATATATCAAGATATTATCAACTTGTTTTATTAAGGAAATAATTTTTCACTTTCTTCCCTTGTCTTCTGCATAAAATAATTGTGGACACGAATTGCCCCTATCTCCTGAGAGAGTTGGAAGTTTATGTCACCTTGACATCAGTTTTCATGTGCCAGCAATAATTTAAGCCTAATGAATATTGTATGTCCATGAGAAGATAAAAGAATAGGGTGATAGAGAAATTTGGTGAAAATGAAAGATAGAGTTGATCTGAAAGGTAAAATCTGAAGGGTGAAGGAGTAATTATTGGGATTTGTGGCAGAGTTCCCTGTAAATACAGAACTCATGCCAAAAAAATGTTCAAAAAATGAAAGGTACATGAGACCAAAAAGTCTCTGTCTTATGGATTCTATTGCTGTGATAAAACATGAAAGAAATAACTTGGGGGGATGATTTATTTCCACTTACAACTCCCAGGTCACATTCTGTCGTTGAAAGAAATCAAATCAGGAACTCAAGGCAAGAAGTTGGAGGCAAAAACTAAAATAGAGGCCTTCCATAGAAAAGGTTGCTTATGGCCTTGCTTCACAGGGCTTGCTCATCCTTTTTTCTTATTCAAAGCAGAACTGCCTGCCCAGTGGTAGAACAACCCCCAGTGGGCTGGACCCTCCCACATCAATCACTAATCAAGAAAATGCTCCTAGAGACTTAC
Organism: Ondatra zibethicus; assembly: GCA_004026605.1. NCBI lineage: Eukaryota > Metazoa > Chordata > Mammalia > Rodentia > Cricetidae > Ondatra > Ondatra zibethicus. Next base: position 14,825 of record PVIU01023594.1, read on the forward strand.
CTACAAGTCAATATAAATGAGGCGTTTTCTCAGTTGAGGTTCATCTTCCCAGATAACTCTTGCCAAAGTCACCTTTTCAAAACCAAACAACTACCTAATTGGTGAACAAAGAAACAGTTGCTCAGTTGCCGTTGTTCAGTCCTTACTGGGTGTCTACTTGCAGTTCACTCACTGGGCACATCCTGCTTCACCCTCCCAGTCTAGACGGAGTGACCTAGTCACAAGTCTAAAGCAGACCTCACTCTGCTTGCATGCAGTGCCACACTTACAGAGTAGCCCTGTGCCTGGCAAGTCATCAAATCGTCTTGTCTAGTTATATCTCATGCCCTCATGTCTTCATGGTGCCCTGACAACTGTTGGATCCAAAGGTAAGTAAATCTTCAGGAGGTACCAAGAAGGTCTCAACTCAAAAATTCAGTATCTAAAGTGGGATATAGTCAGTGTTGCCATACCTTTACACATAAACAAATAAGAACTAGATTGGCCATTCTTCAAGTACTCCTTATTAAGCTGATACTGGAGGACCATGCTGTACCCACAGGTAGTTTAACCTGCTCCAAATATGTGCTAGCTCCAGTTTCACTGTAGCAACATGAACAACACTGTGTACAAAAACATCTCCTTTGAAAAATGGAAGAAAACAGATATACCTGATGATATGATTTATCGGCAACCAGTTTAGGAAGATTTCATAATCCAGAAAAGGGCTATCAAATTCTAGAGAGCTCCATGGATGATATGTTCAAGGATTTCTTAAGAAAACAATGGGGTGTAACCTGGGCTTGAGGCATAGTCAGTATCTCAGAGAAGTGAGACAGTAGAGTTTATGACAAGTTAGGAAATGGTAAGAATAAGGTGTCTCCTTGTGAACTTGAATCCAGAGAAATTGGAAATTGTCTCTAAGCCAAGGCTACAGAATGTGCAGCCAATTTCTGCCTCAGACAACCTCAAATGACTCATAGTTTATAATAGGCAACTATTCGTCAGCTATAGGTAGATACCATATGAGCACCCTAATGTTTTGCCAAATGCTTCACTTACCACTTGGGATACAATTGTGAATAAAAAATAGCAATGCTTCCACACTGCTGGATATGAAGGGCAGCAGATTTTAATCAAAGATACCACAGATTCTGGTATAACTACAGAATGTTAATAAACTGTCACATCACTAGCAAACACAGAAAGCATCTCAACTCAAGACAGAGTGACTCAAATTTCAGTTCCACTGCCCTGCAATGTCACATGTGGAAATGGAAAATGTCTATACTTATTATGTCAGAGAAGGAAAATATAGATCTCAAGAATTTAAGTAATTTATGGATACAAATTTAAGCCCAGTTAATTTCCATAATCTTTTTTCAAATGTACAAAATGAGATTGATCTGCTTTTCAGGTAGAAATTTAATCAAGAACTGAATTACTACCTTCCTGGAATACTTATTGTAAGGATTGCAGTGGATAATCTACAAAATTCCTTTCAAATGTCAGGGATTTAATTCATGATTTATATAGGCAATGTGATTATGAAACTAACAATAAACATTGATGATCCCTCCACAGAGATGTGTGCAAAACTCCCTATTGGCTTGAACAGATACATACCACTGTATTTCCTTTGATCACTTTATTTCTAGCATCTTTCAATCATCCGTACTTAGAAGCTCCTTTGTTGATTTATTCCATGTCCATATTTATCAATTCAAGGAATTTAAAACATTTGGCTTTCTTAAGCATCTTTCAAATGTTCAACACATTCTGCATCAAATTACTATTCATCATTTCTTCAAAATCTTAAATTAAGATTTGATTTTAATTACTTCTCAATTATATCTTGCACTACTCCTTTGAGCTAGCTAATTTAAAGGAAGTGAAGTTCCTAGGATGGATTAGCTTTAGATTAACTCCTATTGCAGTTATGAAATAGCTCCCTCAAACAAGACACTTTTATGTGATTTGTTTTCTTTTTTGATTACTTTCATTTGTCACCTTAAATTTCCAAGTATACCAATTACTTTTCAAAAACAACATATAGAAAATAATAAGGATACATCAGCTGTCACAGATATAAGCACTAAATAAAGCTAGGTGAATATTGTGGTAGCAGACCTTCTGCTTATTCTAACTATAGTTGCAAAGATTTGAGATAGTGTGAAAAATATTCATAAATGTTCACCATTTCAAATTTGAAAGTTTTATAATCTGATCATGCCCTTCTTAACATCCCATCATGATTTAATTTCATAAAGCAAGCATATATAAGAATAATTTTGGAGGTGAGATAGTGATGGAGATAGCAAGCACATTTATCAACTATCCAGCATGTTGCAGGCACAGTTATAACAGTGTACATGTATTTGGTAACTTCATTCCACCCCATTTCTAGTGGAAATGTTCTGTTTTGTCATCATACAGACAAGAAAATAGAGGCATATAATGTCTTAGCTTGCTCTCTATTGCTGTGATAAATACCATGACCAAAAGCAATAGGGAGAAAGAGGGGTGTCTTACATTTCCTAATCACAGTCTATCACACAAGGAAGCGTGGACATGTGCTCAAATAGGAGGTAGTCAGGAGCAGGCAGTGACCATGGAGGGAAACTTCTTGTTTCCAGCTTATATCCAACTGTCCTTATACAGCCCTGACCGCCTGTGCAGTAATGGTATGGCACATAATGATACTTTTACAGGATCCCAAAGCGTACATTCTTAGTCATGTGCCATTCATAATTTTTCTAAGTTCCAGTCCTGTCTATAAGAAAACAGATGACTCCTTCGTCCTGCTGTGATCAAAGAATGCTATTTTAAAACACTCATGTCTGTATTCCGGTGAACTAATAACCACAACTACTCTTGGTATCAGCATGGTAAAAGGTACCAGTAAGGAAGATTCAGAGTGAGCACAGAGCTGCTGATTTTGGAATAATCCAGGCTTGCTCCCCTCTCAAGACGACAGAGACTTTCTAAGAGGATGTAAACCTGAAAGACAGACAGACCTTTTTGTTCAAACTAGGAAGTAAGCAGAAACCAATAAGCACAGAACACACAGACAGCTGTGAAAGTGTCTCCAAAATGGCTTGTCACTAAGGACAAGCTAAGAGCAAATTGGAATTTCAGGAGTCTCAGAGGCAGACTGGATTTTTAGGAGGCTATCAATTGGTGCGACGGGATGAGAGCAGAGGCTGAATCACAACAGCCCCGGAGCTGCCAATCTTAGATATCTGGAAGGAAGCAAAGAGTAAAATGCTTCGTTAACAGACACATGCTACTGTGAGAGTTCTATAGGCCTGTAACTCAAGTATGCGACATCTTTAACAACAGAGTCTTAAGGGCAAATTCAGTGGAAAGGATAACCAATAGTAGGTAACAGCCTGTAATGTTGGGGGGTCTGTGGAAACTCACTGACCAACAGCTCCTAAAAGGTAAGCACTTTATATATAGTCTATTGTAATTAGTAGTTTTATTGTCATCCCATTATAGGGTAACTTTATTTTAACTCTTTGTATGTTTATCTGTGTATATCTGTGTGTGTGTGGGGGGGGGGGTTATGAAGCTTCTACAGGATTAGATTTCCTTATGACTTTTTCCAAATGGTCTTTAGTGTTATTTATCCTTCCTATATTCACTTCACTACCCTGCTTTTACATCCCCTACCCTAACTTAATGCTTGTTATTCTATTATCCTCCCATTCACTCGTTATATCAATGAGTTCTATCTTCTTCTCTAGGAACCACCCCCAAATGGCCCTTTATTAATTTACTGTCCTTTACCAGCTCTCAAATGGAACACATATCTGAAGATTCAAGACTGAATCTACAAGTGAGAGAAAATATGAAACCAAAAGACTACTTTGGTTCCTCTCATATGAATTCATGTAGTCTAGATGAAACTCCTCTCTCAAAACAAAATGAGGACTAATATTGAAGGTCTCCAAACAAGGCCTTTACTAACATACTAAAATAAAAGGAATGAATGGCCTGAGAGATGACTTAGCAGTTAAGAGAACTTACTGCTATGCAGAAGATCCAGGTTCAATTCTCAGCACCCACACAGTTGCTCACAATCATCAATAACTCTAGTTCTAGGTGAGTCAATGCTCTCTTCTGAACTTCACAGGTTCTTGGCATTTTCGAAAGAAAGAAAGAAAGAAAGAAAGAAAGAAAGAAAGGAAGGAAGGAAGGAAGGAAGGAAGGAAGGAAGGAAGGAAGGAAGGAAGGAATGTGGTGTAGGAGGGTCCTTCTGTATTTGGGTTGCTTTTATTGGTTAATAAAGAATCTGCCTTGGCCTTCTGATAGGGCAGGACTTAGATAGACAGGAAAAAGAGAAGAGAATGCTGGGAAGGGGACAGAGCCAGAGAGAGCTGCCCGCCATGAAGCCTGCCAGGTCAGAGATGCTGAATCTTTCCCGGTAAGTCATGACTAGTGGCGACACACAGATTATTAGAAATGGGTTAAACAAATATGTGAGAGTTAGCCAATAAGAGGCTAGAGCTAATGGGCCAGGCAGTATTTAAATGAATACAGTTTCCGTGTAATTATTTCGGGTACACACCGGGAGCCGGGTGGCACAAACGTAGCCCGAGCCCCTCATTGCAACAGATTGGCGCCCACGTGATGTGCTAAATCCACTTAAAAACCTGAGACAGCTTTAAAAACCTGAGAGAGAGTTTAACACAGCTTTTTGCTGTTTGCGTGCTGCAGAGAGATTTCCTGACTCGACAATAAAAAATAGCACAAAAAAGGTGCGCGGTTTTAAAACGCGGCTTCCTGGGCCCTGCCGCCAGTGCAAACTCCAGCTATGGAGTATTTGTGGGCCCGGATGTTTGTGTGCCCGCTTGGGATCCAGAAGAAAGTAGCTGAGACCCTGCCTTGGCTCAGCTCTTCCTGCCTGGGCAGATGGCAGGATCAGGCTTAGTCAGGCGGGAGAGCATGGTGGATTTCCGCAGCCATACACAGATGTTTTGTGTGCTGCGGCTCAGAGACACAAGCGGCTCTGCCATGTTGGACTGGGTGGAGCAAGCAGGCAGTACCTGTATTTGACCTGGGATTGTGGCAGCTTAGATTCTTAAAAACTTAACATTTTAAAAGCACAAAGCAAAACTGCTCCTGGATAGTAAAGAATTACAGATTCACAATGGGTCACAGTGTTGGATGGCTGTACATAGGCTTGAGAAAAAAAAAGAGTATAGAGAGATACTTTTTAAAAAAAAAGGGTAAAGTCTTTAAAGAGACAGAGTACAGATAGTCATAGATTTAAAAAAAAGAAAAAAATAAGCCACGTAAAAATGAAAAGTTCACAAAATGTCTGGATTATGTATTTTATTGTGTTTTCTTTGAATTTTTTGACTGTGAAGGAGCTAACTACAGAGAGAATTTTCATTGTATGGCCTGCCAAACAAAACCAATATATATGTCCTAAAGGTATCATAACTTCTAAATTTGGGTCTAAAAATATGGTGCTTTGGAAAGGAGGGTCTTCTTTTGTTTTCACAGAGGATGAGACCCTGTGGATTCCTTCTGGACAAATATGGTTTGATAGACCACGCCCTCCTGAAAGGTCACTGTGAATACCTCTAGAAAATTACTTCACTCAACTGGTGACTGAGATGAACAAAATACACCATGACAGACCTAATTAACAGCGCCCCCATACAGCAGGAAAGAGTTTGGAGAGAAGTAACTACGCCCATATTCCCAAATATTGTTTATAAATGTTCTTTAAATTTAAAGGGGGAGATGATATAGATATGGATAATTTACATCGGTATAAATTTTGCCTTATTGATATAAATTTAAGGTCAATTTTGTTATATATATGTATTTCTGATCTTGATTAAGGTATTGTGATTGTGTAATTCATTTAAAAATGTAATGTATAATTAGGAAATTTAGGTTGTTAATGGATAGTCATTGATATAGTCAAGTTTGTAGTCATGTTAGATTTTCTAGATGTGCATAGATATATTTCAGATAGGCATTCTTCATATCTTTCAAAGACTACAGAACATGGCATTTAAATATTTTAATAACTTAGGAGTTTTCATGACAATGAGACATGTCTGCTCCTGGCAGCACCAGCTACTTCAAGAGGAAGATGGGCATCGAAGAAACTCCTTATGGAATTGGGCAAGAAACTGCTCTTGCCTGGACTGTTGCATAAACTGGACACAAAGAACCCACAGAGAGAGGACTGCTAAACTTGCCTAAAGGTGAGATGATCCTTCAGGGTTCCTGCTTCATGAAAGAGTCTGCGAGACATTCTGCAGGATACAAAAAAAAGTGACTGAACTGTCTTTAAATTTTCCTGCATCATGGAAATGTCTGCTGGATACTATGGGCCTGTAGGCTGAAGATGGATGCCCCAATGGTACGGAGGAACTTTGGGTGACTGTCCAGGCAGTGAGATGTCTCTGTCATTTCTAGAGTTTGGAAGTTACTTATTTCTTGTTTACTTAGGTAATATTTTATCCTTCTGGAGTCTTTGATGGAGTTGAAAAATGGATAGTTATAGTTTTCCTTTGTCATGATAAAAGATAAAATAGGTGGTAACTGTAATTCTTGCTTGATAACTGTTTTGTTATATGTAACTTTACTATGTTAAAATGAAAGCCTTTTTTTTTTGTTTAAATAGAAAAAGGGGAAATGGTGTAGGAGGGTCCTTCTGTATTTGGGTTGCTTTTATTGGTTAATAAAGAATCTGCCTTGGCCTTCTGATAGGGCAGGACTTAGATAGACAGGAAAAAGAGAAGAGAATGCTGGGAAGGGGACAGAGCCAGAGAGAGCCGCCGCCATGAAGCCTGCCAGGTCAGACACGCTGAATCTTTCCCGGTAAGCCACGACTAGTGGCAACACACAGATTATTAGAAATGGGTTAAACAAATATGTGAGAGTTAGCCAATAAGAGGCTAGAGCTAATGGGCCAGGCAGTATTTAAATGAATACAGTTTCCGTGTAATTATTTCGGGTACACACCGGGAGCCGGGTGGCCCAAGGGGCCCTGCGCCGGGAACGTAGCCCGAGCCCCTCATTGCAACAGGAATGAAAATGAATGTGTGAATAAACAGGAAAAGTGAACAACTTGAAGAAAAAATGGTAACTAAGGAAAAAGTGAAAAATCTAACTGTGTGACCATGAATTTGATAAATGAAATGAATAGTCTCAAATACCAAAAACTCAAAATAGAAAAGCATGAAGTCTTAGGAAAGGTAGTTAGAACCCAGAGAAAGAGGAAACACAGCATGGCAGAGCTTAGAAGTCAGAGGAAACCAATGCCATAATACAACTGGCATAATTCAACTAATAAAGCAATAAAAAGAACAAAGATAGCCACTGTAACAATTAAGTGTCTGAACATTAGAGCTGAACAAAGAAACCTCAGTGAATTTTTTCAAAGGAGTTAAAATGATCAAGAAGAAAATAATGTCTATGAAAGAGAAGCAAGATTCCAGTAGAAACAAAATTGACATTAATGCAAAACAAACCCACTGTATGAAAATAAAGGTTTAGTTAAAGAAAATTGAAAAATCTCAAGACTTAAATCTACAGACTCACAAAACATTGTCACTTACTTCCATAGGAAGAAAGCACACACACAAATGTTTAGCACAAAAACCTGAGTGAAACTCCTGGTTTCATCTTTAAGCTGAAAACAGGGCAAGTGGCCCCAAAAATTATGCCAGGGAACTCCTACAGCTTATTAACACCTTCACTAATGTGACGGAATACAAGATAAGCTAAAAACAATCAGTAGGCCTTCTATATACAAATAATAAATGGGTTAAAAAGAAATCAGAGAAATGTTACCCTTTACAATAACCACAAATATAAAATATCTTGGGGCAACTTTGACCAAACAAATGAAAGACCTATATGACAAGAACTTCAAGTCTCTAAAGAAAAAAAATTAAAAAAAAAATTAAGATGATATCAGAAAATGGACAGCTCTCCCGATCTCTTGAATAGGTAGGAACAACATAATAAAAATGGCAATCTTATCAAAAGCAATCTGCTGATTCAATGCAATCCCATTCAAAATCCCAACACAATTCTTTACAGACCATGAAAGAGCAATACTCAACTTCATATGAAAAAACAAGATACCCAGAATACCTAAAACAATCCTATACAATAAAGGAACTTCTGGAGGCATCACCAACCCTGACTTCAAATTCTAGTATAAAGCTATAGCAATAAAAAGAGTTTTGTATTGGCACAAAAATAGACACAAAGACCAATGGAATCAAATCAAAGACTCTGACATTAATCCACATACCTATGAACAGCTGATTTTTGACAAAAACATTAAAATAGCACAATGGAAAAAGGAAAACATTTTTAACAATGGTGCTGGCATAACTGAATGTCAACAAGTAGAAGATTGCACAAATAGATCCATACCTATTGCCATGCACAAAACTCAAGTTCAAGTAGATCAAGGACCTCAACATGAATCCAGTTACAGAAAATAAAGTGGGAGGAAGTTTGAACACATTGGGACAGGAGACCACTTTCTAAATATAACACCAGTAGCATAGAAATAGAAAGTAAGAGCAACAATCAATAAATGGAACCTCCTGGAACTGAAAAGCTTCTGTAAGGCAAAGAACACCTGTAAATAAGAGAAAAAGACAGTCTACAGAATGGGAAAAGATCTTCACCAATGCCTCATCTGACAGAGGACTTCAAAATATATAAAGAACTCAAAAAAACTAGACACAAAATATAAAAATAATTTGATTTAAAAAGGGGTACAGAGCTAAACAGAGAATGCTCATCATAAGAATCTTAAATGGCAAAAAAAAATTTAAGGAATTGTTCAACATCCTTAATCATCAGGGAAATGCAAATCAAAATGATTCTGAGATACCAGTTTACACCTGTCAGAATGGCGAAGAACAAATCACTGAAAACAGCTTATGTTGGAAGCTGTGAAGTCAAGGGAACACTCTTCCACTGGTGGTGGTAATGCAAACTTGTACAGCCACTTTGCAAATCAGTATGGTGGTTTCTCAGAAAACTGGAAACCAATATATGCCAAGGCCCAGCAATACCACGCTTGGACATATACCCAAAGGATGTTCAATCATACCACAAGGACACTTGCTCAACAATGTTCATTGCAGCATTATTTCTAATAGCAAGAACCTTGAAACAACCTACATGCCCCTCAACTGAAGAATGGATAAAGAAAGCGTCATACATTTACTCAGCTGTAAAAGACAACGACATCATAACATTTGCAGGCAAATGGATGGAAATAGAAAAAAGTATCCCGAGTAAGGTAACCCAGACTCAGAAAGACAAACACGGTATGAATTCACTGATAAATAGATGTTAGATGTAGAGCAAAGGAAAACCAGACCACAATCCTTTGCTCCAGAGAAACTAGGTAACAAGGAGGAGCCTATGAAGGACACATAGTTAAACTGGGGTAGGGTGCCAAAGGGAGGGGAATGGGAAATGAGAGCATGAGGGAATGGAATGGTGGGGAGGAGAGACAGAGTGGGAGAGCAATGAAAGAGATATCTTGATAGAGAGAGCCACTGTGGAGTAAGGGAGAAGCCCCGTGCTAGGGAAATTCCCAAGAATCCACAAGGATGATCCCAGCTAAGACTCAGCAATAGTGGAGAGGGAGCCCAAACTGGCCTTTCACTTTAATCAGATTGGTGAATACCCCGACTATCATCATAGAGCCTTTATCAAATGGAACCAGCCTGGTGCATGAGCCAGCTTATTGGAGTCTATGGTAGGATGACCTGCTCAGCCTTAATGCAAGGGAGAGGGGCTTGACCCTGCCCCAACTTAATGTGCCAGACTTTGTAGACTCCCCATTGGAGACCTTACCCAGTAGGAGGAGTGAATGGGGGGGTGGAGTGGAGGAAAGGAATTGAGGGGGGCGGGAGGAGGGGTTGGAGGGAGAAATGAGGTTAGCACGTAAAGGAAAATTTTTAAAAAATTAAAAAAATAAAATTGATAAGTCAAGTTCTTTAATTTGAAGTTTGAGAATACTCAAAACTTGGGAAGCAGTGCAACAAAATGGAACTGGTATAGAAGAGAAAATATAGAAATGTGTTTATTTTACTACTAGAATACAAACTCAGTGGATACTGTTAGAAAACAGAGAATAAAGGCACTATGTAAATACATAATTAAAAATACCACCATTAGGTTAAAATAATAATTAAAAATGAATAATCACAAATACACAATAAATTAAACCAGATAAGAAAGCAGCTGCAAATTCAAACAGTATGGAAAAATTTCAAAAATAAAAGAATAAAGAATTCAATAATATGATAGAATAAATAATACAGATAAATATTTTACATTGAGTGCTAAATTGACCTGTTGGTTTGTTTCACAGAAACTCATAAAATGAATCAAGCCGGAGATAAAAATAAGTAACGAAAAGAAGCTCATACATACCAGCTTACTTGTTTCCAAATAAGAACAGATCATAAAACATGAGCTCTCTAATTCAACTTCAGAATTGTTTCTATTTTCATCAGTAGCTCATACAAAAGAGTATTGCTCTTTTTTGTATTATTGCTGCATATAAACTATGGAAATAGAAAAATGAGACTAATAATTTTTAATTGAATCCGTATACATACAGATACAAATGGAGAAATATAGAACACTGTTTTGGGGAGCCAAGAAGATAGCTTGATAGGTAAGCCTGCCATTGTACCTCATACCTGAATTCAATCACTAGAACGTACATGGTGGAGGGAGAGATCCGTCCAGTTCCTGCAAGTTGTCCTCTGACATGCTGGCTTTCTTACATGCACATCTACATATACATCTATAGATGCAAATACACAGACAAGCAAACATACATAAATAAATATAAATGTTTTAAATTAAGACTGGAAGCAAATTGTTAACTGAACATTTTCAGAGAAGCTCTCCAAATTTGTTTCTATTTGTTAAAAGAGTAGATATTCACATCTGCGTTGTGATATGAATATTGCCATTCAAAACAATATGTAATATATATATATAATATAGCAACATATAACACTTGTATAAATGACCTCCTTTGAGCTAGTATTATTCTTGTCCTTTTGATAGATTAATATGAGTATATAGTATTTTAATACAGATTTTTAATACAAGACTATATATAATTACATACAATTACTACAATTTTCAAAAATCACATGGAAATGTTCTTCCACTCAGAAGAAACCAACCCACCAGAAATATAATTGTTCAAAACTTCTACAGATCAGAAATAAATAATCACAGTCACTAACATTATATAATAGAATTAAGTACAATGAGTTCATCCCTTGGTGAACGTGCAGCTCATATAGGACAACAAGGGATAAAAGTAGGGTCTGTTGCTTGTGTCAATCAGTAACAAAGCAGTGTCTCCCCAGACAAAAAAGCAGGAGTCTTTTACTAAGGGAATTTACAATGCTTATTACATGTAAAGGTGAACATACTTCTTAGTATGCATTCTTCAGGGTTATACTTTTTCATACATTGCAAGTTCACAAAATAGCACATGAGAATATCTCTGGGTAAAGTATTTTATATTATAAAGAGCAACTTTAAGTCTTGGTCATCTACAAAGAGTGAGACAAGATAACCCAGCAGTCTTGTCTAGTTCCTTGCATGTTTCCATGGAGAATACTATCTAAAATAAAAAAAAAGCATTGAAGAAATTGAGGATATAGATTGGGACAAGTAAAACTTATCTAATAAAACTCTATGTAGTCATGAAAGAGATGGGTGGAATGTGTGTTAGCTTTCTTACAAACTTAATTTATCCTACTCCTGGTAAACTCTCCTACCCCAAATCAAATAAATGAATAACTGGAAAAATAATTATATCTTATAGAAGGATGTACTTTCATCAAAATTTAATAGCAGGTGAAATCTGCTCAATATGTGTTTAGAGGTTAAATTCTTATTCACTACTAAACAAGAGATATTTAGAGACAAAATCTTCATATTGATTTAAAACTATAACCTTCAATAAAGTGTGTTGTAGCAAACATCACTCTTTTTTTTTTTTTTTTTTTTATTTTTATTTTTTTTTCCATACATTGTTTTGTTTTATTTTTTCCATTCAAGAACATAATTAAAGATAAAAAAAAAAATTTTTTTCCTTTCTTCCCCTTCTCCCGGTCCCCTCCCACTACCCCCCACCCCTCCTCCCTCCCCCTTCTTCCTTGAAAGAGGGCATGGTGTCCTGCCCTGTTGGAAGTCCAAGGCCCACCCCCATCCCTCCTGGCCTAGGAAGGAGTGCATTCAAAAAGACTCGGTTCTCAAAAAGTTAATACATGCAGA
>PVIU01023595.1:0-27134 GCA_004026605.1 Ondatra zibethicus
TGACATCCAAAGGGGCTGTACCAGCTTGCATTCCCACCAGCAATGCAGAAGTGTTCCCTTTTCCCCACAACCTCTCCAGCATAAGTTGTCATCAGTGTTTTTGATCTTGGCCATTCTTACAGGTGTAAGATGGAATCTCAGAGTTGTTTTGATTTGCATTTCTCTGATGACTAAGGATGTTGAACATTTCCTTAAGTGTATATCAGCCGTTTTAGATTCCTCTGTTGAGAATTCTCTATTTAGGTCTGTACTCCATTTTTTTTATTGGATTATGTGATCTTTTGGTGTCCAATTTCTTGAGTTCTTTGTATATTTTGGAGATCAGATCTCTGATGTGGGTTAGTGAAGATCTTTTCCCATTCTGTAGGCTGTTGTTTTGTCTTGTTGACCGTGTCCTTTGCTTTACAGAAGCTTTTCAGTTTCAGGAGGTCCCATTTATTAATTGTTTCTCTCAGTTTCAGTGCTGCTGGGGTTCTATTTAGGAAGTGGTTCCCTGTGCCAATGCATTCAAGTGTACTTTCCACTTTCTCTTCTATGAGGTTCAGTGTGGCTGGCTTTATGTTGAGGTCTTTGATCCATTTGGACTTGGGTTTTGTGCATGGTGATAGATATGGGTCTATTTTCATTTTTCTACATGTCGATATCCAGTTATGCCAACACCACTTGTTAAATATGCTTTCTTTTTTCCATTTGATATTTTTTGCTTCTTTATCAAATATCAGGTGTTTGAAGATGTGTGGACTGATATCCGGGTCTTCTATTTGGTTCATTGGTCCTCCTGTCTGTTCTTATGCCAGTACCAGGCTGTTTTCAGTACTATAGCTCTATAGTATAGTTTGAAGTCAGGGATTGTGATGCCTCCAGAAGTTCTTTTATTGTACAGGATTGTTTGTCTATCCTGGGTTTTTTGCTTTTCCAAATGAAGTTGAGTACCGTTTTCTCTTTCAAGGTCTGTGAAGAATTTTGCTGGTATTTTGATGGGCAACAAGAGATATTTTTGCTAGGTATAATATTTTGGAGTTTTCCATATGAAGTTGAGTATTGTTCTTTCAAGGTCTGTGAAGAATAGTGTTGCGATTTGTAGGCCCATATTTCTATATGGTGTGGTAGCCAGCCAGGCTCTAAAGCTATAGACCCCACCTGAGGTGGTTACATAGCCTTTTAAACAGGCTGTCGCTACCTAACAAAGGGTCAGAATGTTGTTTTGTTCCTTTCTTTGTAATTTGGAGGATGCCTGATAGAGATGCTGATTCAAGCCTACGTTCCAGCTAGCATACAGAGCACACAGGTAGTTGTGGACATGACTAAAAGCCATTCACCTTGTTACTTAGGAGACAGAATGCTAATGTATTTACCCCTCAGTTTATGTTTTGGTATAAAAGCTGTTTGGAGAATAAACGAGAGAAATTCAGGATATGAACTCAGGACTTCATGAGGAATCACTGAAAATCTCCCTCCTGATATTCCCACGCTTCCATGCCAGTCCAGAGAGAGATAGTTTATGTTGGGGTCTGGTCTAGAGAAATAATTTAGGGTACAGGCTGCCACAGGACCCCAACAGGGATTTTGATGGAGATTGCATTGAATCTGTAGATTGCTTTTGGTAAGATTGCCATTTTTACTACATTGATCCTACCTATCCAAGAGCATGGGAAATCTTCCCATTTTTCGATACCTTCTTGAATTTCTTTCTTCAAAGACTTAAAGTACATTTCATACAGGTCTTTTACTTGTCTGGTTAGAGTTACCTCCAAGATATTTTATGTTGTTTGTGGCTATTGTGAAGGATAATGTTTCTCTGATTTCTTTCTCAGTCCATTTACCATCTGTATACAGGAGGGATACTGATTTTTTTTTAAGTTAATCTTGTATCCTGCCACATTACTGAAGGTGTTTATCAGCTATAGGAGTTCCCTGATAGAGTTTTGGGGTCACTTATGCATACTGTCAATTCACTTGAAAATAGTAAAAGTTTGACTTTTTCCTTTCCAATTTGTACCCCCTTGATCTCCTTTTGTTGTCTTATTGCTCTAGCCAGAACTTCGATTACTATATTGAATAGATATGGAGAGAGTGGACAGCCTTGTCTTATTCCTTGTTTCAGTGGAATCACTTTGAGTTTTTTTCCATTTAGTTTGATGTTGGCTGTTAGTTTGCTGTATATTGCCTTTATTATGTTTAGATATGTTCCTTGTATCCCTAATCTCTCCAAGACCTTTATGATGAAAGGGTGTTGGATTTTGTTGAATGCTTTTTCAACATCTAATGAGATGATTATGTGGGGTTTTTTTTCTTTCAGTTTGTTTATATAATGGATTATATTGACAAATTTTTATATGTTGAATCATTCCTACATCTCTGAGATGAAGTCTACTTGATCGTGGTGGATGATCTTTTTTGATGTGTTCTTGAATTTGGTTTGCCAGTATTTTATTGAGTATTTTCACATCAATGTTCATAAGGGAAATTGGCCTATGTGGGTCATTCTCATTCAAACAATCACAAGTCTCATATATTTTATGATTCATTTTTCTTACTGGCTTCAGGATTCTCTTTGTCTTTGTTTTTTGGCAGTTTACCTATAGTACAACTTGGTGTATTTGTGAGTTACTTCATCTGCATTGAAACCTTCAGGAAGAAGAAAGCATTATTCATAAGACTCAGATAACTATGGAAACTCAGAAGGCTTAAAGGTGCTCATGAATCTTACCAGGCTGAAGTAGCTCAGAAAGTTACAAAATGAAGCCGAGCATGGTAGCACATACCTTTAATCCTAGCACTTAAGAGGCAGAAGCAGTTAGATCCCTCTGAGTTCAAGATAAGTCTGGTCTACATAGTGAGTTCTAGGACAGCCAGGGTTATATAGAGAGACCATGTCTCATGGAAAAAAACAAAAACAAAAGGGCTGGGCGGTGGTGGCACATGTCTTTCATCCCAGCATTCAGGAGGCAGAGACAGGCAGATCTCTGTGAGTTGAGGCCAGCCTGGTCTACAGGGTGAGTTCTAGGACAGCCAGCGTTATATGGAAAGACCCTGTCTCAAAAAAAAAAGGAAAAAATAATTATAAAGTGCACAAGGGCGCACCCTGGGTTTATGTATATACAAAGTAAGCAATTGCTGGAGGAGAGGAGACTCTCATCAATGGAGTTGACTGTAAGTTGTACAGAGTGTTTCAGGAGTACAACATTTCATGAGTTGTCACCTAGCCTGGAGCAGGCTTTTTAGAGATGTGGCTCCCTTTGAGTTACCCTGTGTATTGTCTTACACAGCCCTGGTAAGCAGCTCCAATAAACACATTGCTCACCTAGCTAGACTGGACGGGATCACTTCCTTGTTTTGTCATCAGTGCTGTATCTGGCAGGAATAGACACCTGATGAGCTGGGAAGGCCTGGTCGCAGTGTGTGATAAGACAGGCAGCCCAAGGTGTCTGCCAGAAAGTATTTTGGTTGTGAGCCTAGCCTTTAATGGCTGAGCATCTCCCCAGTATTTGTAATGTAGATGCTATCCTACATATGAGCCTTGGATTTGACAATAGAGGTGGAGGCTGGGGAGGAAAAAGGAAAGCTACAGTGGAGATGCTGGCTTGCCAATTCAGATCCCCAAACTTTGAATCCATAGTGGAAAATGGACACTGAGTAGAGAGATCTAATAGAAGATATTCTCCAAGACAGGCCATTAATAGGAAGGGAGAAATCCATGCTTCAACTTGTACACAAGGGCCTTCAAAAACAACCCAGCACAGAAAGTCGCAATAATTATGGGCTACTCTGCATCTGAAATGCCTGAACTGAGGAAGATTTTTAAACAAGAGATAAGAGAGCCTCTCACAACCTGCCTGCTGAGATTAGTTCAGTTATGAAAGCAGAGAAACAGTAATAATGACTACTAATTTTTCCTTGATATAACGGCCACGTGATCTTGTTATAGCCACAGATCTGTGACCCAGGGATACCTGGAGCTTCCAGGATCACGTGCACAAGGGCAAAGAACTAGACAAGAGATACATGGTTAGGAAGAGAGTAAAGTCTAGAAAGGAGAAAGAACTGAGATGTGATTGGGCTGGTGAGCTGCAGGGAACCCTCACACTCAAGAGTGCTGAGCCAGGAGATTCATGACCCTTTATAGGTCATCTACACAGCACTCTCATCTGCATTTGTATATCATGGACTTTGGGGGGCACCGCTCTGTTTGTCCTGCAGAAGAGCTGCCATTCTTTCCCTGCTACCTGGCTTCCTTCTTATGTTAATCTGATATCGCCTTCTTCAACTCCTACTCTCTAGCTGCAATCCCGACAATAGGAGGGAAACCGATCTCTAATGAACTGATTCAAACAAATGATCAGGAACACTTTGGTTGTTGATGATGTTGTTTGTTGATGTACCCATGGACAAAATGGACTGACAGATATTTCTGACAGAAATGGGCATGAAAGAGGAGGTGCTTGATTTCTAGCTCACTGGTGCCATGGGGAACTGCATTCATAAGATAATTATGAAAGGATTTGATTCATCAGTGACCTTGGGTAGAAAGCTTTAGTGGTTTTAATAGGCTACGATGTGGAACATGGTCTTTATGATCCAGGACAGGTTTAACAAGTCTGAGTTAATAGGCAGGCATATAAATTTAATTTTTAAGGTGCTAAAGTATTCAGGAGGAGATGGAAAAAAATAAAATAGAGAATGAGACTTGTCTGGGTAACTCAAAGAAAATGTAACCAAATCCCCAGAGTCCACAGAGGGAGAGGACAGAAAGCCAAATTCTTGGCTTTGGAGTCTTTGGAAGCCCTACAGCAGGACCAACAGTTCACGCAAGGGTCCAAAGGAGTGAAAGGCAGGGTTACAAGAAGTGCCTCCTGTGCGGTGGAAAAGCCGTTAATAAGAAGTGAGAAGTGAAACGGGTCCCATTCGGGGGGAACTTACGGCATCCAAATGGCAACACCTCCTCCCAAATTGAGAGCCAAGCAGTCAGTTCTGTAGCTCAACGCCATAAAGCTACAGCCCAGGGCCTGTTACCAAAGCCTATGACAAACACTGAGCTTCAGTCCACCAGAAAATCCTTGCGCTCTTTTGGCATGGAAGAGGTTGCAGAACGGGGAGTAACGCACACGGTAGCTCGGGCTGTCTTCCCCAAGGACACCAGTCACTCTGGATCGCACTCACTCACATGGCAGGATCACATGTGGGGAAACTGCACCCGAACAAGTACTTCTCAAAGGTGAAGACCCACTCCCCTACTCCCAGTGGCTTGTGCTGCAGCCCTCATACTCCCGAACTATTCAGCAAATTCTTTTCCTTGTTTAGTTATTGTAAGTCCCGGTCTCTGGCCTCCATCTTTGGAGGTGCGGTCCCTGTGCCTGCCAAGCCTTGACCCCTCCCCGGAGGAGGGTCAAGATAGCCCTGCTTCCCAGGAAAGTTCCCTAGTGGGCTTGATTGGGGGTTTTGCCTCGGCAGAGAGCTCACATTAGGAAAATTCCTAACAGTTATAAAGGGTGAATTAATTCACTCCACCAATCTTGTTGAACTGTGGTTTGGTTGATCCCTTATCAATGTGCAGAACACAGTATTGGGTGAGTTCTGGAGCTGAGTGTACCCCTAACCCATGACAGCCGTCTAAAGCCCCTAAGGCAATGGCACAGCAGAAGGCAGAGCTGTGCAGGGATAAAGGACCAAGCCTGTCTTAGAGGTGGCCTGCTATCCTCCACCACAGGAACATACTGCCTGTTTCTCTGCTGCAAGAGAAGATTCTTAAGGGAGATGTACTGATGCGGCACACCCTACATACCACCTGGTTTCACCTGAGAGTGTGGACTTGAAAGACAGTCAGTGATTGAGCAAGGTGGAGCTTGTACTGTTGCTTAAGTCAAGCAGGACCATGAATATCAAACAGTACAGACTGCCAGGGGGCTATGATGAAATTAAAGAAATCAGCAAGGAATTTTAAAGCATATGAATTATGTCCATACCCAAAGCTTTTTCAGCATCCCAGCGTGTCCTGTGAACAAGCCTGGCCGCACCAGTGGGGCCGGATTTCAGAGAATTAAATAAGTCAGCATCCGCATCCATGCTGCTGCATTCAATAATGCCTCCTTCTATACATGAAATGGAATCCTTTCGTGCTGTATTTTACTGTGTTTATCCCTGGTTTTCAGTTTCCCTCAGCTGCTGAATCCCAAGGTCAACCTGAGTGCTCATACATTTGGCAGTGGACCTTCTGAGTTCCCCACCAATCCGTCCACCACTTGCCATGGCATGGTAGTGCAGGGTCTTGCTTTGTCAACCTGCCCACCCTCAGAGGAAGACTTCATTACAGATAATAGGATTGGAGATCAGTGTGCATTATATGCAGAGGCCAGACATGGGTGAGAAATCACTGCAAGTATGTGTCAGGGTAAGACATGTATGACAACTGGCAAGGTTATTTGGAAAATTCAGCAATTCTATGGATGTAAGAGAGCTGTAAGTATTCTTGGATCGATTGTTCACATACCACCTTGCCCAGGTTTCACATCCTCTGTACAGTTTGATGGAAAGAAGTTCCATGTGGGTTTGGAAAAGAGCAGTCCAAGAAGCTTTTGAATAGGCTAAGATCCTTGTAGGACAGGTTAAACAGATGGGTAACCCAATACCCTAGTGTCCTTTTGTGTTAGAAGTCACTAGATGTTCAGAGGACTATACCTAAGTGTATGGTAAAAGCACCCCAAGCAAATGGTTTAAATGGGGTTTTGATTACAGTCATAGGAAAAGGAAAGAGATTGGTATTCAGAACTAGAACAGCAATTGGTGGTTGTGTGTAAAGCATTGAATGGGTGGAATCTGTCACTGAGTCTGCCTCACCAATAATGAAAACAGCTTATCCAATAAAGGGTTAGTTTAAAGGACTTTTAGCCAAGCTTCTTCTGTGGGTGGCATGTATAGTTACAGCAGTGTTGCATGGTGTTTGCAAGCCCTTTCACCAAAGCCATGTAAGCTATGTCAGGTGTAGTGTTCTTTCAAACCACTAAGCACCAACCCCCCCCCAACACACACACACACACACACACACACACACACACACACACACGTGAACAACCAACCAACCCTGATGGAAGAAAAACAATCCATCTGTTGCACGAGGCACACGGGCCTGCTTTTGGTCCTGGCAGCCACCCGGCTCCCACCACCCGGTACCTGGCTAGCTTATACCTGAAATAATTACACGGAAACTGTATTTATTGAAATACTGCCTGGCCCATTAGCTTTAGCTTCTTATTGGCTAACTCTCACATATTTGTTTAACCCATTTCTAATAATCTGTGTGTCACCACGAGTCGTGGCTTACCGGGAAAGATACAGTGTGTGTGACCTGGGAGCTTCATGGCGGGCAGCTCTCTCTAACTCTGTCCCCTTCCCAGTATCCTGTTCTCTTTCCCTGTCTATCTAAGTCCTGCCCTATCAAAAGGCCAAGGCAGTTTCTTTACTAACCAATAAAAGCAACCCAAATACAGAAGGAGCCTCCTACACCATTTCCCCCTTTTCTATTTAAACAAAAACGAAAGGCTTTCATTTTAACATAGTAAAATTACATATAACAAAACAGTTACCAAGCAAGAATTACAGTTACCATATTTAGATCTATTTTATCTTTTATCATAACAATGGAAAACTATCACTATAACTATCCATTCTTCAACTCCATCAAAGACTCCAGAAGGATAAGAGATTACCTAAGTAAACAAGAAATAAGCAACTTCCAAACTCTAGAAATGACAGAGACATCTCGCTGCCTGTACAGTCACCCAAAGTTCCTTTGTATCATTGGGGCAACCATCTTCAGCCTACAGGCCCATAGTATCCAGCAGACTTTTTCATGAAGCAGGAAAATTCAAAGACAGTTCAGTCACTTCTGTATCCTGTAGAATGTCTCACAGACTCTTTCATGAAGCAGGAACCCTGAAGGATCATCTCACCTTTAGGCAACTTTAGCAGTCCTCTCTCTGTGGGTTCTTTGTGTCCAGTTTATGCAACAGTCCAGGCAAGAGCACTTTCTTGCCCAAATGGCAAACCAACTCCATAAGGAGTCTCTTCGATGCCTGTCTTCCTCTTGAAGTAGCTGGTGCTGCCAGGAGCAGACATGTCTCATTGTCATGAAAAGTCCTAAGTTATTAAAATATTTAAATGCCATATTCTGTTGTCTTTGAAAGATATGAAGAATGTCTATCTAACTGAAATATACCTCTATATATCTAGAAAATCTAACATGACTACAAGCTTGACTATATCAATGATTATCCATTAACAACCTACATTTCTTAATTATACATTACATTTTTAAATGAACTACACAATCATAATACCTTAATCAAGGTCAGAAATATATATATATGACAAAATTGACCTTAACTTTATATCAATAAAGCAAAATTTATACCGCTCCTGTGCTATGTGTTATGGTACTGTGGGTAATTTCCTAGGGGTCCAGCACAAAGCTTCATTTTTACCTGTATTTTGAGAAGTAGTTATATATTCAGCATTGTTTAAAACTGGTCTATACTCCATTATGCATGATAGCATGGCACTGGGCATCAGAAGATGCTGTTATCACCAGCCCAGCAGTGCCAGGCAGTTTTCTTTCCTCAGGTATGATGTGGAACTCTTCCAGTGCATCGAGCACTTAATATCCATATCTATATCATCTCCCCCTTTAAATTTAAAGAACATTTATAAACAATATTTGGGAATATGGGCATAGTTACTTCTCTCCAAACTTCTTCCTGCTGTATGGGGGCGCTGTTAATCAGGTCTGTCATGGTGTATCCTGTTCATCTCAGTCACCAGTTGAGTGAAGTAATTTTCTGAAGGTGTTCACAGTGACCTTTCAGGAGGGCGTGGTCTATCAAACCACATTGGTCTAGAAGGAATCCACAGGGTCTCATCCTCTGTGAAAACAAAAGAAGAACCTCCTTTCCAAAGCACCATATCCTTAGACCCAAATTTTGAAGCCATTATAACTTTATAAAAATATCCATGCTGGTTTAGCTTGGCAGCCCAGACAATGAAATGTCTCTCTGTACTTAGCTCCTTTATAGTCAAAAAATTCAAAGAAAACACAATAAAATACATAATCCAGACATTCTGTGAATTTTCCATTTTTACGTGGCTTATTTTTTTTCAATCCATGACTATCTGTACTCTGTCTCTTTAAAGACTTTACCTTTTTTTTTTAAAGCATTAACTTTGACTCTCTATACTCTTTTACTTTTCTCTCCCATGCCTACGTACAGCCATCCAACACTGTGACCCATTTAGAGGTCTTTTATGTCTGAATCTGTCCTATTGTGAATCTGTAATTCTTTACTGTCCAGGAACAGTTTTGCTTTGCGATTTTAAAATGCTAAACTCTTAAGAATCTAAACTGCCACAATCCCAGGTCAAATACAGGTACTGCCTGCTTGCTCCATCTAGTCCAACATGGCAGAGCGGCTTGTGCCTCTGAGGCTCAGCGCGCAAAATGTCTCTGTGTATGGCTGCGGAAATCCACCATGCTCTCCCGCCTGAGCCACAGCATGGTCTCAGCTACTTTCTTCCTGATCCCAAGCGGGCACACAAACATCCGGGTGCACAAATGCTCCATAGCTGGAGTTTGCTCCGGCGGCAGGGCCCAGGAAGCCGCGTTTAAAACCGCACACCTTTTTTCTGCTATTTTCTATTGCCAAGTCAGGAAATCTCTCTGCAGGCAAACAGCAAAAAGCTGTGTTAAACTCTTTCTCTCTCTCTCCTTTTTAAGCCGTCTCAGGTTTTTAAGTGGATTCAGTCCATCACGTTGAGCGCCAATCTGTTGCAAGGCTCCAGATGAAGGCATAAGTCATAAAACAATCCCGCACCAGTAAGAAATTGTAATTAATAAAATGATTCTTTATTTAAAGGGAAAAAACTTATAGACCACTGTCCCAGACAACAGCCCTCTGCGCAATCAGGAATGAAGTCTAACAGCCGGAGACCGGAAGCAAGAGAGAGAGCACACAGCTGCCGCTGCATTTTTAAGACTAAAGACACCACACCCCAGTGGGCTGGTATCTTAAAGGCTATTGGCTGAAGGAGCGGAAGTAGCTCCCGCAGCATCCATCCCTGTAGATGCTGGATGTATGGATGATACAAGTAGGCACACCAAACAGAAGTGACTAGCTGCAGGGATATAAGTGGCCAGAGATATGTTGATTCAAATGAAAAATGTCCCCCATAGGTCCATGTATTTGATCATTTGGTCCTCAGTCTGTGACACTGTAGAGGGGATCTTAAATTTAATTGGAAAACAGTTGGTGTCACCCATAAGAATTGTGCTGTTGTTGCACCTGTGGCCACATGTTGATAGTGCGCATGCGGAGCCCACTGCTGGCCAGGATTGTTAGTGACGGCTTTGTACTTCAGCCCTTATAACATCTTTTGACATTATGAAAGCCAGCCACTGGGGAAGAAATGTCCAGGCCCAGTTCCAACCTGATTTCTCTATGCCCTGCAGCTTAAGAATGTGACATCTTCAGAAATACCATCCAACTCTGACAGGAACCCATAGCAGTGCCAATAGTCTATGTTTAGGGCAAGGGGCTCTGGGCCTTCCTGGACAATAACTTACAAGGTGAGCCAATGATATTTTATTGGCGTTCTTTGCTGGAGCATGGATAAGGGGTTACCTATGGATGCATGGGTGAGTCAAATGCAGCAGCATCAAAAAGCCCATGCCAGTGTAGGCAATGACTCGTGAAAGCTGCATCCCTGGAGTTCCCCTGCTCAACATGCCATCAGCTCTGCATGAGAGGACCCTCTTCTCCCAGCAATTGTCATAAGGGCTTGTGAATCTTATATCTTTCTCGGCTTTCTGGGTCAGATAAACTTCTCGAACCCTCTAAGTCTCCATATCTTATTCAACCTTGTATAAGTTGCCTTCCCAAGTCTTATCATATTCCTTTCTCTCCAGGAGGGAATGTGTCAATTTGGAAGACATAGCTATGCAAAACTCCTCTGGCTCTTGCATCTTTTCCATCCTCTCTCCTGCAACGTTTCTGAGTCTTGAAGAAGTGACAAGATATGTTTTTATTCGCTTATATTTGTGGTTAATCACTGGACCATTTGCCACAGCAATAGTCACTTATCCTGAGGAAATTGACCAGTTATGAGTCTCTGCCGTAAACACCATCTACAGAAGGGGCGGGGGGGGGAGGAAGGGCCAATGACGACAACTGCAGTAACCTATGATCATAAACACAATGTTTAAAAGGCAATTTGACAGGCAGAACATATCCATTTAACAAAACAATGGCAGTTACTTCCCTGTGGGCTCCGTATGCTTAGGATTTTGTTCTGGCTTACAATACCAGTTGGCTTGTTATCCAGGCAGGCTTAGAGTCTGTAAACACCAGCCTAGAGTTGTGAAGCTTGTGTAGTACAGAATTTTATAAAAAAAGATCTGGTTTTTGAAGTCTGGGCAAAGTTCAGTGCTCATTTCCTCCTCACATTCACAAGAAGGGCACAGTTTTCTACAAAACTGCTTGGGGTTTGGAGAGAGCAGCATAGAAAATGTGAAGCTGTCCGTCCATTCCTTATTTACGTGCTACACCCAGATACTGTTAGCCTCTTGAGTGCTTTGTTTAGCTCTTATAAACTCATGGATAGTTTTGTTTTTATTTAATTAGTATTTCTGTAAAGGGGTCAAGCATTCCGAAGTGGTTGTTTCTATGTTGCTAACATTCGTTCTTAACCAGCTGGTATGTGGCTTCTTTTATACTTTTTTTTTAAATTAAATCCTTCTCATTTTAATTGTTTGGATAGGAATGCACTATACATTTTCCGCTTCCCATTCGCCCCACCCCCACCCACCCCCCCGCTCCCAGTTTACTCAGGAGCTCTTGTCTTTCTTCCCCTTCCTAGGCGAATCCATGTATCTTTTGTACTTCTTTACTTTCATGGTTTTAGTTCCTGTGAACAGGGGTGTCCATCCCTCACCCATATAGTCCCAAGTGAAACACACTTTTATTATTGTGGAATAAAATGTGAAACAGCATTTAGATTGCTGTTACAATATTTTCTTTTTTTAGTTGCAAGATTTGTACCTGTCAAGTTTTGATGGATGCTGTCCATTTTTGAGAGCAATGCATCACAGTTCTCAAAGGCAGTGGTTTTCATCTCGCTAACACCTGCTTCACTACATTCTCCATCTATATTTAGTTTTCTATGGGTCAAACACTAACATCTTGCTTCCATTATCATTCTTTTTAAATATTGCAATGTATTTTGTGATGTTTGCTTTAGTCTATAAGTTACTAGAAATAGGACAACTCATTTCTGAGTAGTTATGGAAGTTGTAGATGATTAATTTCCAACTGCATCCACTGTGGTAAGTCATTGTCTGTGTTTCTGCTACTATAACAGAATATTCAAGACTGGGCAATTTATATTAAAAACAGAAACAGGGATTTATTTGGACCACTGTCCTAAAGGCTTGCAAGCTCAAAACTCTAGTACCTGGCATTCACTCCGGTTCTGGTGAAGGCCAATGCTGTTTCCACTAGCGGCAGCAAAGGCCGAATGAGCCCATGTTGAAGAGCGAGAGAGTCACCTTGGCTTATGCTGGGCTGCCCTCGCGGAAGCCAGCCCAGTTCTAACTATTCCTACGCGAGATCCTCAATCCATTCATGAAGCCTCACCACGCTCAGGAGGCCCCTTCTCCCAGCTTCATGACATTGCAGGATTCAGCTACAACATGGCTAGCACAGTGGTGTGCTCCCACAACCCCAGCACTCTGGAGGCTGCCAAAGGAGTGTGAGCTCCAAGTCAGACTGCGAGACATTTTAAAATCCAAATCCTCAAGTCTAGGGGCTAAAAGCACTTGCTGTTCTTACAGGAAGGACCAGCATTCAGTTCCTAGAACCCACACTACTGGTGTGGGACAATGGTCTGTATTCTGTCAATTATATTTTAAATAAACGCTGATTGGCCAGTAGCCAGGCAGGAAGTATAGGCAGAACAACCAGACAGGAAGTGGAGGCAGGTTGACAAGAACAGGAGAATTCTGGGAAGAGAAAAGTTTGGTCTGCAGTCCTGACCCAGCCACAGAAGAAGCAAAATGTGACTGCCTCGCTGAATAAGGTACCGAGCCACGTGACTAACATAGACAAGAATAATGGGCTAATATAAGTTGTAAGAGTTAATAAGAAGTCTGAGCTACTAGGCCAATCAGTTTATAGTTAATGTAGACCTCTGTGTGATTTCTTGGGGACTTAATGACTATGGGATCTGGGCAGGACAGAAAACCCTGACAACACACTACAGTTCACAACTACCTGATGTGATGTCCTCCTCTGGCCTCCCTGGGCACCAGGCACAGACATTGTATACATAAGCAGACATAAAATCAAAATAAATTAATTTTTAAAAAGCCTCAATGTGAGTTTTGTTGAAAAAAATTATATTCAAACTGTAACAGCCAGGGGAAAATTCTGTCCAATTTAAGTTTTTCCAAAGTTATGTACATTTTATGGCCAAGCATGATCTTTACTGAAGACTGTTTCTTGTGCTAGGTGCACGCCTTTAATCCCAGCACTCAGGAGGCAGAGGCAGGTGGATCTCTGTTGAGTTTGAAGCCAGCCTACTCTACATAGTGAGACCCTGTCTAGAAAAAATAAAGAAGAAAAGGATTTCATGTATATTAAAAGGACTGTATACATAACAATTTCTATGTGTGTGGCAAGTTGCTTGTTTATTAATAATACTTCTGTGTTTCTCTGAATGCTTGCTGACTTTTCCCCACAAGCTCTGTTAATTACATGGGCATGTTCAGGAGTCACAGCTATAGCTGTTACTGAAAGTCAACCGTAATACCTCTCATCTTCCGCACAGTGATAAACCACTCTCCTTCTATGTTTATTCTCTGAATAATGCAATTTCCAACCTCTCTGCATCTTCATATGATAAGGAATATCCTCTAAAGAGGATATCAAAGGCTCATGTTTTAATAATCTCTGCTTGTAGATGTTCTCTTGAGTGTAGTGTGTCACTTTTCTTCAGCTGACTTTTAAGCTCTTTTCACTCATATTGATCTTCCTTCGGTTTGGTTTAGATATCTAATACATTCAGACTTTTTTAAAAAAACATTTATTTACTTACTATGTATACAGTGTTCTGTCTGTATGTATGCCTGTTGGCCAGAAGAGGGCACCAGATCTCATTTCAGATGGCTGTGAGCCACCATGTGGTTGCTGGGAATTGAACTCAGGACCTCTGGAAGAGCAGTCAGTGCTCTTAACCTCTGAGCCATCTCTCCAGTCCCTAATTTTAGACTTTTAACACAGAAGGAAGAATGATGGGTGGTAAGCTTCAGTTATGCAAAGCAAATCTGGAGATCTACTGTATGGCATGGTGTCATGGATAACAAGACTCTGTTGTATATTTAAATTTTGCTAAGAGAATTGCTAGCATTATGAATGTTCTAGCAACAAAAAGAAGCTAACAAAAGCAATAATAAGGAAAAAGAAAAGAACTAAAGACGGTAATAATAGGTTCATAGATGTACTTATAGTCCCAATGCTGAGGATAGTTTCACAAGTATATATTTATCCCAGATTTCTTCAAGACGTATACATGAAATAGTTTGTTAATGTTTGTTTTATTTATTCACTTGTTAGTTGTATGTGTGTGTGCACACGTGTGCATGCAGCACACGCTAGAGTATGCACACACACATACACACCATAGCACATAAGTCAAGACAACCTTCTAAAGCTGCCTCTCTCCTTCTACCTTTACACTGGTCCTGGAGTAGAGCTCAAAAGTCACACAACAAACACTTTTATATGTACTCTGCTCTCATTGGTCCCCAAACTGGCAGTTTTATGCCATTTACCTCAGTAACGTGGTTCAAAAATAAAACAGGTAAAAGTTTTCATCCTTTAACCTTAGTTGATATTCTTTGAGGTTATCTCTGGCATTATCTATTTTAAAAATTCTCAGACCAGCCTGAATGTTCTCTGTTAGGTCACAGGCCCTCTAACTGCTTCTGTCTCCCAGAAATCAGGCCACATGCCCTGCAGTCTGTCTTGTAGGAATAACTGATGGCCCCTGCTGTGGGAAGTCAGGCCACAGTGGTGGGAGGGGGAAAACAAGCCTAGCCCCTCCTATATAAAACCATGGCCCTCCAAGTACCTCCTTCTTTTGTGCTTCTTGTCATGTGACCCAGGCTAAATCACGTGGGGTAGAACTTGAGTCATCCCATGAAAGCTTCCTTCCTTTCTCTGGAAGTGGATGGGTCTGTTGTCCCTGCAGGATTCCCACAGCACTGTAGATGACAGCCATCTCTCCCAGTGAAGTTCCTCTCAAGGTTCTTAAGGAAAATGCGTTCTCCCTCCAAGGCCTCACCGTTGTCTCTGTGATGATGCTCCATCTCCTCTACTCCCTACTCCACTTCAAGACTCAACCACGTCCTCACCCCACTGTCATGAGACGCTGTCATAAGGATAGTTTCATGCCAGCTCCTCCCAAACCAACCAGCCTCCATGTTTATTTGTAACACTCTCTTGTTTTGACATTCCCTCCGCCACATCAACGAGCCCATCATCCCTCAATTTGTCAGGGCATCTAGCAATTAAAGCTATTTTACCTTCCCCACCTCCCTGAGCTAGTCAATATATAATGATATATATGTATATATATATTCATATATACTCTGTGTGTGTGTGTCTGTGTGTGTGTGTGTGCACTCATGTCTTTTCCAATCTAATAGTATTCTTTGTAATGGAATTCTTGGTGTGATGCCCTGCCTGGCCACCCTGAATCACTTTAATCATATTGCTAAGTCCCACCCTCATGCTTTGCTACACACAGCTTGTGTGGAGCTGTTGGAAGACTTTCTTGGCTTCTCATCCACACGGAGAGCCAGAAGTGGTTACGTGCTCTGGCACCACCCGCCATGGTTTCCCAGCCAGTGACTGGAAGGTATAGCCACTCCAAAGCCGAGTTCATTTCTTCAAGGTGTCACATCTCTGAGGTGCAATCCGTGTTCCAGAGCTCCTGTGTACTTTGACCAAGTGGAGAAATGGGCCCTCCGTTTCGTTATTTGAGCTCGTGTTCTGCGTCACTCTGTCATTGGCCTGTCCTGTTGGACATTTATCAGTAAAATAGACAGAAAAGCTTCTCCATGGAATAAGAACGAGATGTCACTCAAACTTCCTGTTGCCCTTGATTGCCACCTCAGAAGCATCACCGGCTAGGTTTTTCAAGAAGAACCTATCCAAATTAATATGGGGTAAAGGTTTAAGTTTGTACAAAACCCCAAAGGAGTACAGATTTAACTTTATTCCAGCACTCATGGAAAGTTCCATGCATTGCTTTCGCTGCTGAAGCAGTTTCTGAAGAAGGTGGCAGCTTCAGTGTGGCTGAGAATCTCACATGGGGCCCGATAATCCTTCGGTTACATAGGAGGCAGAAATAAGTATGGGTAAATATTTTTATCAAAAATATGTTTGCTTGTTTTTTGTTTCAAATGTAACAAAGAGTCGGTGTGGTGTACTGATGAGGGTCTAAAATGCTAAGTGAACAGTTGGATCTGGGGACCAGGGATTCCAGGAACTGACCTTGGGCAGATCACTCAGCATCCTGAACTCTGAAAAATAAGAGTACAAAACACCACTTCACACATCTCTAATCCCTGTTTCAATAAAAATAAATTCATCTTCATTACACTGTGGTCTCAATCTGATCCTCTGGTGTGCCTGGGTCACCTGCACCCCACACAACCTGAATCCAGGCAGACCTTACTCGCCCTCTGCTGGCTGATTGAACAATTGCACCCATATTTCTTTTGATGCTCCTTTAAGGGAGCCTTGTGATTGAGGATCATTTTCTAACTAGAGTTTAACTTGCTCAGTTCTTATTCCACAGAGCATGCTGCTGCTTTATTTATGGACATTGGGAGTCCATAAATAGCAAGCGAGAGAAAGGGCATTGGCTTTGAGTCGAGAAGCTTGAGTTTGCAGACTCTCTGCTGAGGACACCTCAGCTCCATGCAGGCATTTATTGAGAGTTGCCTCGTTACAGTCCTTCTAGACCAATTTTTTAGGAAAATATCAAGAGATGAAAAAAATACTTTGTTAAAGCCATCATTGTGGGAAACAATGGGCTTCTCAGCAACCATATTAAAGGTACAGATGAAGAAATTCAGACTCGTGAGGTTAATCTATCTAAAGACACCAATTCTGTATTTCCATTTTTTATCGTTGCTTATTTTACCTATAGCCATCACTTTAACTTCCAAGAAAACCCTTAACATCAGAACACAGTGGTGCAGGGTAGGACGAGAGGGGGGACTCCCGAAGCCATTTTTGAAGTGAAAAGACGGCTCTGGGGCAAGGGCCCCCTAGCAGAGATCCCAGTTCTTGCTTGGGTTCTTAGGGGGTGGGAGAATCAAGCTCCAAGTAGATTTCACCTGAGGCCTTCCTCTTGTCTGTATCCATTGTGAAATTCATCTGACTTTCCCAAGCTGTGAAGCAACTCACACAAGCTTGAGAAACTATCATACACTGTAACTAAGACAGACTATGAAGATGCAAAGATGGATGGCACACAGGTGCTAGCCCTTCAAGGGTTCAGGCTCTTGCGGTAGGGCAAACTGATAAGAAATGACACCATCGTTATCATCCCACAAATCGCTAACCACCCCACAAATGTTTATTGGTCACCTCAAGGCTGAGAGCACATTTCAGAATAAGACACAGCCAAGTGCCATACAACTTTCAAACCAATGACTGACTGAGAGACATGTGCCAACATCCCAGTCCATCGGGAAAAGCAAGAGTTCTCCGGGTCCTTAATCAGGGATCTCTGTCTTGAGGATGGAGGGTGGGTGTTGCCCTTTGGGATTCAAGAATGATGAAGCTATCTTTCAAGGCACATTCATAGTCACTGGCCTTTGAGACTGACTATATCCAGAAAACAACGTGGTACCGACTGAGTCAGAAGAGAGCAAGGATAAAGAAGGGAGTGGGTCCTGAATGGAGCGCTCAGTGCAGATTGTGAAGAACCCAGAGCATCAACACAAGCTCTGATTTCATTCTGTAGGTAGTAAGGACACTAGGCCCTGAGACCTGCATGTGCTGTTTGCTTGTTTGTTTGCTTGCTTGTTTGTTTGCTTGAGAAATTGCTGCATGGGCAATGTGAAAAGTGAAAGTCAGTAACATAATAAATAAAACACTTGAGTAAGTGATGAGGACAGAACTCGGGCCACAGCACAGGAAATAAGGGAGAGGCTCCCTTAGGAGCCTTTTCTAAGCTCAAATCCCTAAGGCTTGCAACTAGCAGATGTGAACAATAGTCGATACATATTGATAGCTCTTATGTTCTCGGTTGGATAATTCATCCACATCATCTCATTTACTCTTCACAGGGAGCTCCTAGGTGAAATACTTGTACATCTCATCTTGTAGATCTGAAAACAAAAGCTTAGGTTTGGTCCCAGTGTCATTTGGATCCAAAGCAGAGAAGCTGAACCAGTAATGCTACAGCTTCCTACTCTTCACATGTGTGAAGAAGAGAAGAAGGGTGACGTGGAGTTTCCTAGCTTAGATAAGACTTTTGGATAAAGAAAAGTATACTAACTGTCAGATCATGAGAGTTAGGATTGCCACTGCAAAGTTCATTGTGAAACTAGTAATAAAGTCAAGTTGCAGGACCAAGGTTAATAAAAGCCATCTGCTTTGCTCCATGCCAGGCATGAAAAATCCAAATTTGAAAGTTAAAACAGTGTAATTTATAAGAATAACAAAATCAGTAAGATCCTTGAGTTTAAATTTAAATGTGTATGAGACTTATATGCAGACTATGATGGAACTGATGGATTTTTTTAAAATCTCATAAATGGAGAGACAGTCTTGATTCACGAACCGAGAGGCTCCCTGCAGTTAAGGTATAGTCCTCCCAGCTTGATCTATAGGCTTGATACAAACCCAGCCACGATCTCAGAAAGCTGTTTTGTTCATATTGAGAAACTGATTGTAAAGTTTATATGGAAAGACAAAATACCTAAAAGGGACAATATAATGATGCAGGAGATAAAAAAACAAAGTTGAATGATTAACATCATTTAATTTTGAGACATGTAAGAAAGCTACAGTATTCAAGCTGTACAGTATTGGTGAAAGAACAGAAATTTAGCCCAGTACCCTACAGGCAAAGCCAGATTGTCCTAAGAAAGAAACAAAAGCAATTCAAATAAGAAAAGACTCTAAAGACTCTACCAACAAAAAAATAATAACCTGAGTTAACAACCACTGGTCATTAATATCACTTAATATCAATGGACTCAATTCACCTATTAAAAAGGCACAGGTTAAGAGAATGGATATGAAAACAGGATCCAACATTCTGCTGGCTCCTCCCACCACAAAGACAGACATTACCTCAGAGTAAAAGGTTGGGAAAAGGTTTTTCAACCAAATGGACCTAGGAAACAAGCGGATGTGGCTATACTAATATCTAACAAAATTGACTTCAAACTCAAATCAATCAGAAGAGATGGAGATGGACACTTTATACTCATACCAGGAACAATTCATCAGGATGAAGTCTCAATCCTGAATATCTATGCCCCTAATATAAAACCACCCACATATGTAAAAGAAACATTACTAGAACTCAAAGCACACATCAAACCCCACACACTAATAGTAGATTTCAACACTCCTCTCTCAAAAATGGACAGGTCAACCAGACAGAAACTAACAGAGAAATATGAGAACTAACAGATGTAATTAATCAAATGGACTTACTAGACATCTATAGAACATTCCACCCAAACAGGAAAGAATATACCTTCTTCTCAGCATCTCATGGAACCTTCTCAAAAACTGATCACATACTAGGTTGGTGTAGGAGGGCCCTTCTGTATTTGGGTTGCTTTTATTGGTTAATAAAGAAACTGCCTTGGCCTTCTGATAGGGCAGATCTTAGATAGACAGGATAAAGAGAACAAAATGCTGGGAAGGCAACAGAGCCAGAGAGAGCTGCCCGCCATGAAGCCTGCCAGGACACACACGCTGAATCTTTCCCGGTAAGCCACGACTAGTGGCGACACACAGATTATTAGAAATGGGTTAAACAAATATGTGAGAGTTAGCCAATAAGAGGCTAGAGCTAATGGGCCAGGCAGTATTTCAATGAATACAGTTTCCGTGTAATTATTTCGAGTACGCACTGGGAGCCAGGTGGGACAGAACAAGGGGCCCTGCGCTGGGAACACAGCCCTAGCCCCTCATTTCAACACTAGGTAACAAAGCAAACATCCACAGATACAAAAAAATTTTAGTAACCACCTGTGTCTTACCAGATCACCATGGAGTAAAGTTAGAATTTAACAACAATTCCACCCCCAGAAAGCCTAAAAACTCATGGAAACTGAACTCAACTACTGAACCACTCCTGGGTCAAGGAAGAAATAAAGAAAGAAATTAAAGTCTTCCTTGAATTCAATGAAATAAAAAACACAACATACCCAAACCTATGGGACACTATGAAACAGTGCTAAGAGGAAAGTGCATAGCACTTAGTGCCCACATAAAGAAAACGGAGAAAGCACACATTAGTGACTTAACAGAACACCTGAAAGCTCTAGAAAAAAAAGAAGCAGATTCACCCAGAAGGAGTAGAAGACTGGAAATAATCAAACTGAGTGCTGAAAATAACAAAATAGAGACACAGAAACAATCCAAAGACTCAATGAAACAAAGAGCTGGTTCCTTGAGAAAATCAACAAGATCAACAAATCCCTATGCAAACTAACCAAAAGGCAGAGAGAGAACACTCAAATTAACAAGATCAGAAATGAAAAGGGGGACATAACAACAGACACTGAGGAAATTCAGAGAATCATTAGGTCTTACTACAAAAGCCTGTATGCCACAAAATTGGAAAATGTAAAAGAAATGAACAGTTTTTTAGATAAAAATCATATACCGAAATTAAATCAAGACCAGGTAAATAATCTAAATAAACCTATAAGTCACAAGGAAGTAGAAGCTGTCATCAAAACCCTCCAAACCAAAAAAAGCCCAGGACCAGATGGTTTTAATGCAGAATTCTACCAGAACTTCCAAGAAGTTCCACTAAAATCAGGAACAAGACAAGGCTGTCCATTCTCTCCATATCTCTTCAATATAGTGCTTGAAGTTATATCAATAGCTATAAGACAACATAAGGTGATCAAGGGGAATTGAATTGGAAAGGAAGAAGTCAAACTTTTGTTATTTGCAGATGATATGATAGTGTACATCAGTGAACTCAAAAACTCTACAAAAGAACTCCTACAGCTGATAAATACCATCTTACATCTGTCAGAATGGCTAAAATAAAAAACATCAACGTTAACCTATGCTGGAGAGGATGTGGAGTAAGGGGAACACTCATCCATTGCTGGTGGGAATGCACACTTGTGCAACCGCTTTGGAAATCAGTGTGGCGGTTTCTCAGGAAATTGGGAATCAACCTACCTCAGGATCCAGCAATACCACTCTTGGGAATATACCCAAGAGATGCCCAAGCATACTACAAAAGCATTTGTTCAACTATGTTCATAGCACCATTATTTGTAATTGCCAGAACCTGGAAACAACCTAGGTGTCCCTCAATGGGAGAATAGATTAAGAAAGTGTGGCATATATACACATTAGAGTACTACTCAGCGGTAAAAAACAATGACATCTTGAATTTTGCATGCAAATGGGTGGAAATAGAAAACACTATCCTGAGTGAGACAACCCAGACCCAAAAAGATGAATATGGTATGTACTCACTCATTAGTGGACTCTAGCCATAAACAAAGGACATTGAGCCTATAGTTTACAAGCCTAGAGAAGCCAAATAACAAGGTGAACCCAAAGAAAAACATATATAGATCCTCCTGGAAATTGGAAGCAGGCAAGATTGCCGGGCAAAAGTTGGGAGCATGGAGTCCGGGTAGGGATAGGGCTGGGGTTGGGGAATGTGGAGAGGGGGAAGGAGAAGGGAGAAGGGAAGGACTGGGGAGAGCTTGGGGGAGTGGGAGGGTTGAGATGGAGGAAGAGTGGATATAGGAGCAGGGAAGAAAATATCTACATTAAGGGAGCCATTTTAGGGTTGGCAAGAGACTTGGCTCTAGAAGGGATCCCAGGTGTCCATGGGGATGTCCCCAGCTAGGTCCTTGGGCAGCAGAGGAGAGGGTGCCTGAACTGGCCTCGGCCCATAATCACACTGATGAATATCTCGAATATCATCATAGAAACTTTGTCCAGCGATGGATGGAGATAGAGACAGAGACCCACATCAGAGCACTGGACTGAGCTCCCAAGGTCCAGTTGAAGAGCAGAAGGAGGGAGAAGATGAGCAAGGAAGTCAGGACCACGAGGGGCTGGTCCACCCACTGAGACAGTGTGCCTGATCTAATAGGAGCTCACCAAATCCAGCTGGACTGGGACTGAACGAGCATGTGATCAAACTGGACTCTCTGAACGTAGCTGACAATTGGGGCTGACTAAGAAGTCATTGATAATGGCACTGGGACCTGTCTCTTCTGCATCTATTGGCTTTTTGGGAACCTAGTCTATTTGTATGCACACCTTCCTAGGCCAGGATGGAGGGGGGAGGGCCTTGGACTTCCCACAGGGTAGGGTACCCTGCCCTATCTTAAGGCTGGAGGGGGAGGGAGGAGGGTGAGTAGGGGGTGTGGGAGGGGAATGGGAGGAGGGGAGGAAGTGGAAATTTTTTAATGGAAAAAATAAAATAAAATAAATAATAATAAAAATAATAAATAAATAAACTAAGAAAATCTGAATAAACCATGAATATCACTTAACAATAATGTGGTTTTCTATAAACATAAAACTATCTTAGATTATAAAGGTTGTTTTTAAGCATCATAAAATGAATAAAATAGGGGCTGGAAAGATGGCTCAGTGGTTATGAGTACTGGCTGCTCTTCCAGAGGTCCTGAGTTCAATTCCCAGCAACCACATGGTGGCTCACAACCATTTGTAATGAAATCTGGCGCCCTCCTCTTGCCTGCGGGCATACATAGAGGCAGAATGTTGTATACATAATAAATAAATAAATCTTTAACAAAAAAATGAATAAAATATAATAGATGCAACTAATTTTGATATTTTATTTAACCAAACACATCCCCAAGTTATCATATATTTCAACATGTAACCAACATAAAAAGTCATTAGTTAAATGTTTTATGTTTTTTTCCGTAAGTCCTCAAACTCCAACGTCTCGCTTCAGCTAGCAGCACCTCTCTGTTCTGAGTAGATACTTCAAGAGCTTAACACTACAGGAGCTATAGTGTTAAATGAGGTAGCCAGGCAAAGGAAGAGACCACAGAAGTTCACATACATATAAAATCCAAAATAGCCACGATCGTGGGAGCTGAAGATAGAGTGTTGGTTTCAGGGTTGGAGAACAAGGAAGTGAAAAGGTAGTAGACAGCGTACACTTCAGGATGTATACAACCTACATCCTGGAGATCTACCATATGATTAATAGTATTCTATCGTACACTTAAATTACTTGAAGGGGTAAATCCTGTGCTAAGTATTTCTAATAGTCATAATATGGCATATTAAATTCCTGGAAATATTTTGGAAAGTGATGGACATATTTAAAGCCTTGTCAGCATGATATTTTTATGTGAACATAATAGTTCCCAAACTAATAAAGCAATCTACACTAAATATATACAGGGTTTTATATGTCAATAATGTTTCAATAAAAAATTTAAAAGCAAAACAAAATATCTCAATAACCACACGAGGCCCGTGGCTACTGTGCTGCTGCATACAGGTTTAGATTAATGCTGCACAGCCATGTTTGCACTGTCCTCTCCCCCCACTTCAAAACTCTGTGCATCAGAGTGTTACACAGCCGTCATCAAGAAAGGTCAGGACCAGCCAGGTCCCAGCAAGGCAACATGATAGACAGAGTGGCCCAGGTCATCACTGCTTACAAAAGGAGGTTGGGTTACAGTGGTGGCGCACGGACATAGCTACGTGTACGGCCAGGGGTAACAAAGTTATCCTGAGAAAACCACTTGTCAAAGGCATCATCACTTCTCTGACTTGTAGGCTCAGAAGCCACTGCCCTGGCACCAACACCACAGTGTGCTAACGGCAGGTTGAGGGCCAGCAGGTCCCAGGATGCCAGCACTCCACCCACACCTGGAGCCACCGCCCTTCAGGTCTGCACCTACCATGATTCCCCTTGCACAGCTCTCCACAGTTCCCCGTCCAGCTAGGGCAGGCAGTGAGCTGCTGGCTGTTCCAAGGTCCTCCTTCTCCCCTCCCTCTCCCAGCCCCCCACTGAGCCAGCTAAGCTCTCTAGCCCCACTGTCAGGGAGCCAGAGAACCCCAAACGATCTCAAGCAGGGGAAATAACACTATCATGGATTCATTCCCTCCACAAATCTCTACTGAGTTTCCTGGAAAGCTTGGGGGAGTTCTCATTTTTCTGAACTTCTAGTAAGGATGACATATAAAATAAAACCCACAGAATTAATTCTAGGTGGTGCGCTACTGAGAAGGAGCAAGCTACTAAATGAGCATATGAAGAAGGGCTTAGACACGGCATTTGGCTTGTTTTTTTTATTAATTTTATTGAGTTCTACATTTTTCTCTGCTCCCCTCCCTGTCTCTCCCCTCCCCTTCAACCCTCTCCCATGGTCCCCATGTTCCCAATTTACTCAGGAGATCTGTCTTTTTCTACTTCCCATGTATACTGGATTCATGTATGTCTCTCAGGGTCCTCATTGTTGTCTAGGTTCTCTGGAATTGTGATTTATAGGCTGGTTTTCTTTGCTTTATGTTTAAAAACCACTTATGAGTGAGTACATATGATAATTGTCTTTCTGTGTCTGGGTTACCTTACTCAATATGATGTTTTCTAGCTCCATCCATTTGCCTGCAAAATTCAAGATGTCATTTTTTCTGCTGTGTAGTACTTCTTTATGTAAATGTACATTTTCCTTATCCATTCTTCAGTCGAGAGGCATTTAGGTTGTTTCCAGGTTCTGAATATGACAAACAATGCTGCTATGAACATAGTTGAGCACATGTCCTTGTGGCATAGTTGAGCATCCTTTGGATATATACCCAAAAGTGGTATTATTGGGTCTTGAGGAAGGTTGTTTCCTAATTTTCTGAGATATCCCTTTGGGGGACTGTACCAGCTTGCATTCTCACCAGCAATGCAGGAGTGTTCCCTTTACCCCACAACCACTCCAGCATAAGTTGTCATCAGTGTTTTTGATCTTGGCCATTCTTACAGGTGTAAGATGGAATCTCAGAGTCGTTTTGATTTGCATTTCTCTGATGACTAAGGATTTTGAGCATTTTCTTAAGTGTCTTTCAGCCATTTTAGATTCCTCTGTTGAGAGTTCTCTGTTTAGGTCTGTACTCCATTTTTTTTATTGGATTATGTGATCTTTTGGTGTCCAATTTCTTGAGTTCGTTGTATATTTTGGAGATCAGATCTCTGTCTGATGTGGGGTTGGTGAAGATCTTTTCCCATTCTGCAGGCTGTCGTTTTGTCTTGTTGACCATGTCCTTTGCTTTACAGAAGCTTTTCAGTTTCAGGAGGTCCCATTTAATAATTGTTTCTCTCAGTTTCAGTGCTGCTGGGGTTCTATTTAGGAAGTGGTCTCCTGTGCCAATGAGTTCAAGTGTACTTCCCACTTTCTCTTCTATGAGGTTCAGTGTGGCTGGCTTTATGTTGAGGTCTTTAATCCATTTGGACTTGAGTTTTGTGCATGGTGATAGATATGGGTCTATTTTCATTCTTCTACATGTTGATATCCCGTTATGCCAGCACCATTTGTTAAATATGTTTTCTTTTTTCCATTTGATATTTTTTGCTTCTTTGTCAAAAATCAGGTGTTCCAAGGTGTATGGATTAATATCCGGGTCTTCAATTCTGTCCCATTGATCCTCCTGTCTGTTTTTATGCCAATACCAGGCTGTTTTTAGTACTGTAGCTGTGTAGTAGAGTTTGAAGTCAGGGATTGTGATGTCTCCAGAAGTTCTTTTAATGTACAGGATTGTTTTGTCTATCCTGGGTTTTTTGCTTTTCCATATGAAGTTGAATACCATTCTTTTGAGGTCTGTGAAGAATTTTGCTAGGATTTTGACGGGCATTGCATTGAATCTGCAGATTGCTTTTGCTAAGATTGCCATTTTTACTATGTTAATTCTACCTACCCAAGAGCATCTTTCCACTTTCTGGTTTCTTCAATTTCTTTCTTCAAAGATTTAAAGTTCTTGTCATACAAGCCTTCCACTTGTTTGGTTAGAGTTACTTCGAGATATTTTATGCTATTTTTGGCTATTGTGAAGGGTGACATTTCTATGATTTCTTTCTCAGCCCATTTATCATCTGTGTACAGGAGGGCTACTGATTTTTTTAAGTTAATCTTGTATCCTGCTACATTAATGAAGGTGTTTATGAGTTGTAGAAGTTCCTTGGTAGAATTTTTGGGGTTGCTAATGTAAACTATTATATCATCATCAAATAGTGAGAGTTTGACTTCTTCTTTTCCAATTTGTATCCCCTTGATCTCCTTTTGTTGTCTTATTGCTCTAGCTAGGACCTCGAGAACTATATTGAATAGATATGGAGAGAGTAGACATGGCATTTGTACCAAACAATGAAGGATGACTGTAAATAGCTGACAGTACAGGAACATTGCAGACAGTGAAGTCAGTACTGAGAAGGCCCTAATATCTACAGACCGTGAATGGGCTGCGAGTGAGAAGATCCCCTGAGGCACACCAGATCCCTGGTCCTTCCATCCTCATCCTCCACCCCATCTCAGGTGATTTTTTCTCTAGGGAAGTCAACATTGTCCTCTTTAGTTTACCCAGATTATGAATATGTAAATATTTGATTCTTAAACGCCTTTGTAATATTTTAAGTTCCTCTCTCTTTCCTTTAAATAGCTATCCAAACAGTTTGATTATTTCCTAAATTTGACAAGATAATAAATCAACAGGGATAAAGCAACATCCTTGACTTCATTGCAACTAGAATCTTCTCTCTCTCTCTCTCCCTCTGTGTGTGTGTGTGTGTGTGTGTGTGTGTGTGTGTGTGTGTGT
>PVIU01023596.1:0-27109 GCA_004026605.1 Ondatra zibethicus
TTGTTCCTTAAGCGTCTATCATTCTGCCATAGCCGTGTGCTCCACCATTCTTACTGTTTCCACACTGATGTGATGAAGCTACATGTTCGGACACAGAAATCAACAGTGCATTTGGACTAACTGTGGTTATTTCTACTGCTAGAGAGGACTCCATCTTTATCCTCCTCTCCTGTGTCCTGATCATTCGCTCAGTTCTCAGCATGGCAACCCCTGAGGAAAGGAAGAAGGCTTTCAGCACCTGTACGTCTCATATCACTACTGTGGCCATCTTCTACACCCCCTTGTTCAGCCTCTCCTTTGTCCTCAAGCCCCATCCTTGGTGCCCTCTCTCATTGTGAAGGTGTATTTGCTCCTCCCACCTGTGATGAACGCTATCATCTACGGTGTGAAAACAGAGCATATTCAGAGAGCTATTCTCAGACATGTATATTTCCAAAGACCTCGTGTTTTGCAATCATTAATCACATAAAAACTTATTTCAAGATGAGAAGCAATTATCACACATTAAATGTAAGAGTAAGATCTAGGTATAAATCAATCAAATAGATTCAAAATAATCTTTTCTAATGCAATTTTTTTACTACCAGAACACTTATTCAGATTCCCATTATCTCTCAGCTTCCTTATTTTACTTTTATTTTTTTAACTTTTATTTTATTTTTAATTTAAGTTTTTTCATATAATATGTTTTATGATGTTTTCCCTTGTCCTAAGCCCTTTCAGATCCCCCGCCATCTTCCTACCAGCCCAACTATATGTTATTTCTCTCTCAAAAAAGGCAAAATTAAAATATTAAAATTAAAATGAACAATGAATAATACAGAAAACAATAAAACAAAATGAAACAAAAATCCTACAAAAAAAATGAGTCTATTTTGTGTTGGCCAACTATTCTTAGGCATGGGGCCTGCCTTGGAGTGCAGTTATTATACCTGGTGGCACTCCATTGGCAAAAACTGGCTTTCTCTTTCCCAGAAAGTATAAATTGAAGATATTTCTCAAAAATTTTTAATTAATTTTCCAAGTACTCAGCTGGAAATAAATTTTTAAAAAAAGAAATAAATTTATCTCTTGGGATTATTTCCCATACACAAGCTAAATAAGCTATAACTTCTTATAATCTGCTTCAACTTTCTCTTAATTTTAATGAATACCTCAAATTTTCAAAGAATAAGAAAATTAGTC
The DNA here is from genome assembly GCA_004026605.1 of Ondatra zibethicus. Taxonomy (NCBI): domain Eukaryota; kingdom Metazoa; phylum Chordata; class Mammalia; order Rodentia; family Cricetidae; genus Ondatra; species Ondatra zibethicus. The sequence continues at coordinate 1,186 of PVIU01023596.1, forward strand.
TAACTATTCCATCAGATTTTTGTACCTTTCCTGGGGGTGAACTTTACCATCCACTCCACTTTAATCTTTCACCCACATTCCACCGTGAAGACTGACAGCTTTATGACTCATCTTTAAATATCTCCACTAAGTTTTCCATACTCTCTCCAGTGACAGTCAACGCAGCCTTCACATCATCTGCCTTTCCTAGTGTTTCGCTTTTTCTGTTCACTTTATATGAATATGAGCATCAGTGTGTATGCATACTAAACACTCAAGTTCTCACGAAGGTATAAATTATATAGAGAAAAAATTGCCTTGATTTGTAAAACTTCTACAACACCTAACCGAATACCATCCATGTAACAGATACTAATAGCTGAGTTATATTATTCCTAGTAGTTTTTCATACATACCTTCAGAACAATTCCAGTGTAACCAATTCCATTTCATGTGTGACATGAATGACCTAAAAATTGCTCTTAAAGCCGGAGGTAAACTTTCTGTCTATAACATCTAGCAATTTACCTTACTTCTGGCAAAGCTAAAGTTAAAGGGAAAAAGCTACTTGAGAAACTGAGGTGTCCATAACTTATTCCAGTTTGAATAAAGTTAATGGCTTAAAATAGTCTTTGAATGAACAAGTTTCTCTTTTGGGACATTTATTTTCTAATGTTCTTTAACTCCTAAGGTACAAGAAATCCAACAAACTACCCTTCATCACTCGCTCCCACATACATTGGTTTCCTATCTGCTCTAACACTAAAATTTCTCATCTTATATATAAAGTATGGATGTTTCATGGCTGACCATTGGCACTGGACAAGCAGTTGATGTGCTCTTCCTTGGGGAAGATCGCCTTTACCACTACTGAGCAGCGTATATCTAGGAATACATGTGTATACACACATACATACAAGTGTTTAATAACAGTGAAGAAGAGTCCATGAATTTGAAAAATAGTGGGGAGGGATATATTGAAGGATATAAAGGGAGGAAATGGAATAGAGAAATGTAATTATGCTATATTCTCAAAAATAATAGAAAAAATAATAAAGGTAAAAATTACAAAAATATTCTCATTTTTACCTTTGTACTTAGTCTAAAGCTCATTAGTCCTTCAAAATATCATGACTTTCTCTTTGGTCTATAGGTCTTCAGTGTTATCACTTTTCTTCTGTTTTCTATAAAATAATCAGAAAAAATCTTCTCAGGTAACAATTGTATATTGTTCATTCTTATCCTAATGTCTACATTGAATTTATACACATGGGGAAGCAAAATATTTTTGAAAGAGTGACATATAAAGCAAAATTTTATCATTTATAAATTGGAAAAATTATAAAATTCCTAGGAACATTTTATTTACATTTGCAAGATTCGTTTTTGTAGGTTTGTTCTAAGAATGATGTTTCATGTAGACCTAGAATCGTTTGGATTTCTATCTGTAAGAATTTCTTACCAGGTCCCATTGGCATCAGTCCTTGGCTCCCAATGCCCTACTATAATTATTCCAAAACATTGCCTGTCGGATTATCACCTTAGAATATGACAACAACATGAAGTTTGATCCTTGGGAATTTCATGAAGAAAGAAGGACCTGGCTCCAGCAAGTTGTCCTCTAGCCACCCCAAACACACACAAACAAAAGCACACACACACCACACATACAAACACACACAACTAAATAAATGTGAGTTCTACAAACCACCCCTCCACACACACGCACACAAAATAATGTGGCAACTGGATTTAGCCTACTCCTACTTTACACACACTTTTTTTGTTGTTTCTCTGTGTGGTCCTGGCTGTCCTGGAACTCACTTTGCAGACCAGGCTCGCTTTGAACTCAGAGATCCACCTCCCTGTTCTTCTTGAGTGCTGGAATTAAAGGTGTGTACCACCAGTGGCTGACCTCACATTTTTATGATAATAAGAACATTGCTCATTTTACCATAGAACTATCCATCTCTAAGTTCTTGTGGTCTTAGAAACAGAACACTCAAGACTTTACTACTCTTCAGACAGCAAATGCATTTTACATCTGTCCATAGGAAGATAATGAGAAGATAAACATAAACTTGGTCTCTGTAAGAAGAAATAGAACTGGTGAAGAGAGTGTCTCATGAAAGGATTCCCTATAAGTGCTTTTTATTTCAATAAAATGAACATGAATAGTGCATAATTCAAATTAGAAAAAAAACTAGTAAACAGTAAATCTTCACAGTACTGCACCCAGGGCCTAGCATCATAGTCTACTTGACATTTTAGTAGACATAAAGAACCCAAACAAAAGTAATGGAAGCCACTCAAGATTAAGCTTAATGATGTTCATGCACCTATTATTATAAACACTGATGACATTCAAAGGGAACAAATATTCACAAGATAAAAATTTAGCTGGCATTAAACATTGGTAATGACATCTTTTCTCTGTGAATTGTTAGAATGAATGTAGAAAAATTATGATACAAGACTAAACACAGTTTGTTATTTCTTATTTCCTCTCTAAACTTTATTTCTTTGTGTGTTTCTCTGTCTCCCTCTACTTCTCTCTCTCTCTTTCTCTCTCTCTCTCTGTCACACACACACACACACACCCTGAGGGTGAAGCAACTCTGCCTAAAGTCCTAAAATATAGGATAATGTTTTGTGTCTCCTTCCCAAAGCAAGTATAGAAATTACATCCCTACACTTTTCATATGTTCAAAACTGATATTTTTCCTGAAAAACTTTAATATCAATCACCAGTTTTTTAAAAAGCACCTCAGAAACTGCATATGAAGCCACTAGGTAAGTACATTGTGAAAAGCTAATGTTCAGCATACAGACAGCTAATAATACTATACAGTAAACTTGAAATCACCTATGAAAGTTAATTGTGAAACTCACCAAAAATAGTATGTATATAAGACCATGGCCATGCTAATTAACTAGATATTCACAGTCAAATTAACTCAAAAAAAGGTGAAGCTTTAAAAGAAATAATCTGCTTTATTATTGTGGGATGACTTTTTCAGGTGTAACGTGGTCACCATCTTGGAGTATAGATTACTTTGGCCCAGAAGCCATAGCAAAGGAGTCCAGAGAAGACAATGGTAGATAGGTCTTTGGAAATTGTAATAGAGCTATTGACAGTATCCAGAAGAAAGAAGAGAATTACAGGCTCTCATCGGCAATCCACACATTGCTCCCTCCTGCCACACTCCAGTATGCAAATTATCTTAGGAGATGCAAGAGGATATAAGAAGTAGAATCTTAATTGAGAGGAAAATTCAATGGTGAGACCCCCCCAAACAATGAAGAACGATTAAATACAGCAGTTCAGATAGACTATGAGTTGACAGGAAGTAGCCATTTTCATTAAAAATGTGTTAATGCAGTGCCCACACCGCTAATAGATTTCATAATTGAACTTCACAGTAAGAATATTATTGCAAAAATTCTCATAATATTCGTACTACAGGAACATATGCAGAATAGTTTAGAAGCATATTCTTATTACCCAGAACATCAACATGAGCAGAGGGTAGCAAGCCCCTGCTAATGTCTTCAAAGATTACAGTCTTGGCAGAGCAGAGCAGCTTTCTGAATTGCTTTATTCTGGCTCTTTATCACTTCTGAAGCTGAAGAGTCTTGAGTACATTTCTGTTAGCACTGCCAGGTATCTGACACTAGAATAGACAGACAAAGAAAAATGCAGGGTTTTTTTTTTTCAAATAAGTCCATTAAAATTCTTTTAAAATAATAAAGTTTTTATATTTGGTATTTATAAATGTTTAAAGACTGTAGGCAAACATTTTAGCAGGTGTTGTTAAAAACACCATGTGAGCAATAGCACTTTCAAAGTGATTTGCTTTAAAGTACAAGATGATACAGGTTGTCCTTTATTATGTAAGTGAGTTTGACCACTGTATGCCTGGAAATTGTTGTTAAAAAGTAAATGCAGTTTTCTTTTAGGGTTCCTGGGCTGGAAAGTCTTTCCTGACACTGGAGGAAAATGTGGCAAACAACGTTAATTTTCTGACCACTGAAAAGTTTCTGCACCCTGATGAGCCTCTCTACTGATGCAATAATCCAAATCAGACCAAATCAAACTGAATTAGAAAAATCCCAGGCTTAATGGATACCAACCCTCCCGGATGGCTTTACAGCTCCTCCCCAAGAGAAGATGGGAAAGGCAGACCAGAAAAAGACGTGTTTGTCTTCAGGGTGGGGCAGTTTAAATACCTTGTGGGAGTGGTCAAGAGCGTCTCTGAGGAGGGATCACTGTTTGGTGGATTTTCTCGGGGGTTGACTCTGGACTGAGGCAACTGGGGGTGAAGAGGGGCACATGTGCGTGGAACTTCCACCTAAACATTCCAGACTCTTTGGATGTGGATGTCAGGGGCTGGGGTGAGGCTTCCACCCAAACACCTACGCTGGGAAATAGAAAGTCCCATAAAATATTTTATCAACTAAAAATATATAAAAGTGAGTTCAATAATCAGATTAATGTATTCTCATTCAAGACAATTTCCCTTCCTGCTGGCAGTGTAATGGTTTAAGTAAAATGCTGTGGATCCCCAAGTGGCTGCAGCAGGCAGCAGAGTCCCGAGACCACATGCAGGTCCCTGAAGTGGCGGCAGGTAGCTGGCAGCGGGTCCCTAGAGCAGCCAGACCCAGGCAGGGATGGCACAGTTCCCCAAGTGGCTGCAGTGGGCAACAAGAGGCAGTGAGTCCCAGACAGGGAGCAGCATGGTGGGTGAGGGATAAAGACAGATAGGCACGCCATGCAGAGTGAAGTTGGATATTTATTTAGTGGGTTAGGGAAGGGAAGGGGAGAAGAGGAAAGAGCAGAGAGAGAGAGAAACAGAGAAGGGGAAGGGGAATTGGGGAGAAATGAGAGACAGAAGCTGCTTCTGAGAGAGAGAAAGAGAGAGAGGGGGAGAGACAAAAAAGAAAGGAACTCAGGCTGGAAGCTGAAGATCAGCTTGCCTAGGAGGGATGGGGGAGGGAGTGGGCGTGGCTTGTCTCTTAAAGGGACAGAGCACACCATTACATTCCCATCTCTTTTTTATAATAAAAAGGTGGGAGTTTAGGCACAACAGGTTAATGGAATTGGAGCAACAGACTCTCAAGACTGCTTTCTGGTTATTTGTGGGAGTCATCTTTGGGGGGGATCATGAGAAAGCTGGGTGCTGGTCACATCCTGGTGTAGCTGGTCTGTTTGTTCCTGTCCAGTGTTTGTGGTATGGAAATGTCTGGTGTCTCTTACACCTGTTTAATGAATTGGCAGAACAGAGGGCAAAGTTAAGTTTAGGAAAAGAATTTTAGGACCAGGGAAGGAATTGAGGGGAGTATATCTGACCTGTTTAAGGTGGATCCTTCAGTTTGGCTCCCTGGAACTCACAAGAATTCTTTGGGTTTGTGAAAAAAGAAGTTTTAGACATATACATTGTATAAACTTACTTGGTTGGCACCTAGAGCTATTCCTTAGGGTCCTCCATGGTCATTGAGGGTCGTATTTGCCTTTTGCTGTTTAGTGCAGGGCCTTCCAGGCTCCAGAAGATCTGGTGGGCTATGAAATCTATAGGAAAACAAGCCTACCTTGACCTGAGCAGCTAGGCTGTCGATTCCAGTGATTCTGTCCACGTCTGGAGATCTTCAGTTTAGTTGAAGGGCAGTTTTTCCCAGTGGTCAGCACTTTGCAGTTGGAGTGAATTGCAGATGGATGTTGTTCTGTGCCCATTTGTCTTCTGTCTTCTGTGGAGGAAGTAGAGTGCTGCTGCTAGGAGTCAACCTATCTCTTTTTGTTATAAAAAGTTTTTTAATAATTAAATATTTAAATGCCATATTCCCCAGATCTCTGAACAATTGAGGGCTGCTTATCAGGTGTAACACAGTATAGAATCTGCCTGGAGAGTTGGGTTTGAGATTGACTATATTGGCTCTTAACTTAACAGGTAAGATTTACACTTGTAAAAGAAAGAAGAAAAAACTGCTTGCAATACAAGGTTAATGGCAGAACTGACAATAGTAGAGAACAGCTTAATATATTTTAAATCAGGGTTAGATTAACTATACCATATTGTTATAAGAGACTTAAAAGTACATACTAATTTAAAACATAAAACTTATTGCTTTGTAGTCTGGAATGAGGTACAATGAACAGACAATTATAACATTTAATAGTAAATAGGTGCATTTAAGTTACATGTATGAGCACACACACACAGAGTGAACAGGAACGAGATGAAGTGGATGTTCTTGGTGGGCCCTACCAAAGTCATGCCACTGCACAAAACACATATGCAACAAAGTCAAGGAGAGGAATTTAGAGACAAAGACATAAGTAAACCGGGGGATCAGACAGGATATCTCAGTAAAGATGGTGGGACTTGGTCACCTGACCTGGCTTTCAATTAAGATGGCGGTGAAGTCACCTGATCTCAGTTAAGATGGTGGTAAGATCACCCATGTAACAGAGTTAACACTGTGGAACCAGGAAGGGAATACCTCATTAAAGATGGTGGAACTTTGTCACCTGATTTGGCTCTCAGCCAAGATGGCAGCGAAGTCACCTGACCTCAGTTAAGATGGTGGTAAGGTTGTCTGACCTCAGTCAAAATGGCAGTAGTCACATGTTAAAGAGACAGAGAAGACCATTACAGGCAGCACTTGGGCCTCTGGCTATCAAGAAAGACACAGTCTTCATTTTCACTCACATCATAGAAAAAATATTTTAACACTGCAAAATTCAAGTTTAAAGGATAAATGACATAAATCCCAATAGAGTACTTCTTATTTACATGGTATTACTGTATGACGCTTCCATATTTGTAAGGCCTAGAGACTTTACGTACTGACACTTTTGAGAGTCTGTCAAAGATCTCCAAGTAAACAACACTGCTTTCTCAGAGGCTTCTTTGATTTGGATACACTCTAAGAGAACACACTAAACAACTAAATGCACATAGTGTGGTTCTCCTTCTTCCTAGGTAATCATGGGCTACTAGTCCACAGGGTGGAGGGAGCAGAAGCAGGGAACAGTGTTTGGGTGGCTGTGGGTATAAGGAGATAGCCCTTCATAATATGACTTCTGTGAAACAACTCAACTTTATTCAAGTGTATTGGAAATACATAGGATTGGGAAGCCTGGGAATAAACCCTGATTTGCTTTAATTGGCAAGACCCTATAATATAGCTGGATTAGTGGAAGCATGGCTAGAGCGTTAATTAATTATCACATGTGCAGTAGGAAAGAATATCCAGGGAACTATGCCAAGGGTCATCCGTGAGATAAGTCAGACATCCTCCATATAAGGTTAGCTAGGGAGCAGAAAGTTCTTGCTCCAAGGGTGGGAGTCCTCCATATTACCAAGCTTAGAGTCAGCTGCCAAGCCATGGTAGACTGCAACCTCTGACTGTCAGAGCCTCCCAACTATAAGGAACCACATTTTTGGGATGACTTCTGCTGTGGTCCAAACCACAGTGGGTTCGTACATTGCAGAGTAGAGGCATGAGGATGAGAAATGTTAAATAGGAGGAAAATAGATGAGAAAGAAGCACAGAGACACAGGGTCGGGAGGGACACTCAAACTCCTGCATACTGAGTTCTGAGTTCAACCATGTTTAATTTTTCATAAACTTTCATACCCCAATGCAAAATGGGGGGGGAAGGCAACATGCTTTAATTCTCTGACCTTTGGTCAGGATGGAGCAGATCCACCTCTATGGGCCATCTTAATGTGAAAAAGCCCTAGTAACCACACCCTAGGTCAGGGTGTGTAGCCACACTTGCTGTCAACAACGTTGAGCAAGCGCTAACTCTCTGACCTTCCCACACGGTGAAAAGGGCTCACATATTTGGGCCTCCACAAACGGCGAAGAGAATCAGGCTGTTCCCTGAGAGGGCAGTTGTGTAGAGAAAGCAGAAGGGGATGGAGATCCAGGTGTGGTAGGCTTCCAGCTCGGGCACACCAGTGAGTAGGAAAGTGATGGAAGAAGATATGGTGTTCTAGAGAGTTGACATATTGAATTCAAACTTCAGAATTTTCGGTTGAGTATCCAACAATGACAAGTTTGTTGTTTCAAAGACAGATTACTTGGAATATCAAAAAAAAAAGCTGTATGTGATACAGTTATACAAAAAAATTTCTGTATAACATAGTCATTAGAAATAACTATGTATTATGTAAGTTTTATGAACAGTTTGATGTCATAATTTTTATTCTGCTTCTCAGGCCAATTTTCATACAACTCCATAGTCTACATTTGATGGGTTTCAAATGCTTTGCCATTTAGTAAATTACCAGATAACAAATTACTGAAATATGTATGTCTCAGTTTTATTATGTCTAGCACAATAATGTTTATCCGCCCTGACAAGATTCTTATAAGGAAGAAGGTAGGTAATACAAGAACAGCTCAGGAGAGTTGCCCACTGGTATAAAAGCTCTCAAAACACTAGGTCTTGTTTATTGTAACCCACTTATAATAAGCATTACAGGGGATCACCTAGACGACCATCAGCAGATGAATGGATGAATAAAATGCGGCGTAGTGATTCACGATGGGGTTTTACATAGAGAGAACAACAAAATTATATTATTTACAGGGAAGTGACTGAAACCAAATGCCATTATAGCAAGTAAAATAAGCTAGATTTATGAGGATAATGCCACACTTTTCTCTTCTATGCCTAGGCACATGGATGACTGTGTCCATGAATACATAGTCATATATATGTATAAAAGTAAAGTATGGAGGAACTATTTTGGTTAGAAAGGAGACAAAGAAATTAGAGAAGAAAAAAGAAACAAAAGAAGGGAAAATACTGTATGTTTTCTTCTCTTCTCTCTGTAGGAACTAGTTTCTGTCTGTCTGTTTATCTGATAAAGGGTCTCATTCCCATTCTGGGCTGAAACTCAATATTTAGACCAGGTTGCCTCAAAATCACTGTCTCTGCTTCCCAAGTGCTGGGATTAAAAGCATGAGTCATGACATCTGGAAGAATCTATGCATGTGTGTGTGTGTGTTTATGCATGTGTGTGTGCGTGCATGTGTGTGTGCATATGTGTCCGTGCATACATGTGTGTGCATGTGGGTAAGTATGCATGTGCATGCGTGTGTATGTGCTTGTGTGTGCGCATGCATGCTGTGTGTTTGTGCATGTATACCTGTGTGTGTATGTGTGTGTGCATATGTGTTTGTGTGTTTATTTGTGTATAGAACATGAAAACAGAAAGAAAACAGACAGAGCAGACAAGTGAGCTAAGATAGAGCCATAGGATGATGGGGATGGTGCATAAGAACAGAATACAATGATACATACACATATCATTAAAAGGTTATAGCATAGGGCATTAGTTTGTATACTAATTACAATTTTAACCATTTAATTTCTTTCTAAGAATAAAACCTACCTAGAAAGATTCCCCTTAGCTGTAAAGTGATTTGCAGCTCATTTAAGGGCAAGGAAACCTTGACTGAAATGTCTTTATTGCCTTATACTTTCTTTTCCTTAAATCATCAACAATGTGAATGATGAAGTCAGCATTAGGAAGTGGGTTACGTGATGTGCTTTTAGATGGCAGCATGTAAGTTGGTGTTCCTTCAATTTAGGTCTATTTTTAGCTTGCCTGCTGCTCTGCTCCTCGGTACTAGATTATTCCTCGCAGTCCATTGATAGGTATGAAACAAAAAGCTATCAGAAGCATTCTTGCCTTTGAAGCTGTCATCAATTCACTTAAATAAAATATATAGCCAAATACTTTTTTAAAATGAAACAAATATTTCTCACCCTTCCTTTACTTAGCTTCTTCCCCTCACGTTTCCACTCTGATAGTGTAGAAAAAGATGCGGGAAATATAACCCGACTGGCCTGCTTTCCAACAGCAGTACTTTCGATGTGATGAGTATCTTTATCCTTCTGTCCCTCAGCACTGCTTTAATGAGCACACACGCTGATCTCCCTAGCTTTGGTCTATTCCAATAATGGTTTAAATAAATTGTCTGCCCTATGTATCCATGTCAGCGGGATCTACAGAAAATCGATCTTCATTTTATTCCTCAACTGCAGCCCTCATCGCAAACTCGAACTTTTCATCTCCGTGTCACAGTGGAGTCTTCCCAAAGTGTGCAATGCCAACTTCCATTGCTGCCCCTCACTTCTCTACGCCAGAATCAACCTTAAATAGCAGCTTGGATGTCCTTTTCACTAGAATATCAAATAGGGCAAGTCCCCTCACACGGGTATGCTTTCCTCAGTTCACAGGCTTCCTCTTCTTTGAATGGAACTAAACTCATTGAGTCCTTTTTTGATACATCATAGCATTTATAATTTAGGAAACATTCAGTGACAAAACCTTCACTAAGCCACAGCCCAAGACATTGCTAGTAGTACAACTGTTTTCTCTCTCTCTCTCTCTCTCTCTCTCTCTCTCTCTCTCTCTCTCTCTCTCTCTGACTACTGGTCTTTAACATGGCTTCAGTGTCAAACCTGGGTTGTAGTGCTGCTCAGTCACCAGTTCGACTGAGCTCTCCAAATGAGCACGTCACTACACCACTTCTGTGAACTTGAGAATTCAAAACTGGAGTGTGGAAAATAAAATTGAAAGCATTTGTAAATAACCAAGCATGCTCACTAGTGTGTAGAATATAATAGTCACTTGACAACAGGCAATGAAGATGACGGCAGCAGCGGGTAGCAGTGACAGTGGCTACTGATTGTAAAGTAACAGTATTCAAAGAACACTAACCAGAAACTAGAATGGCAAAAGCTCATTAAACTTCTCTAAAGAGCAGAAGAGAAAGACCCTGTAACAACTGAACACCGCCTTACACAGAACAGAACGCCTAGAAATTGCATGCTAGAAAGAAGCTCTCCAGATTTCATTAGGTACCAAGGACTCCCTTGAAGTTACTGAAATCTTCCACATTTTTCAATAAGCAGTCTGGGTAGAAGTTATTGTTTCCCTGAATATAGCACTTTTACTTACAAACCAGCTGGACCGGGACTGAATGAGCATATGATCACGCTGGACTCTCTAAATGTGGCTGCCAATGAAGGCAGAATGAGAAGCCATCAACAATGACACTAAGACCTATCTCCCCTGCATGTATTATCTTTTTGGGAACCTAGTCGATTCGGATGCACACCTTCCTAGGACAGGATGGAGGGGGGAGGGCCTTGGACTTCCCACAGGTCTGGGCACCATGCCCTCTTTTAAGGAAGCAGCGGGAGGGGGGAGCTGGAGGGGACTGGGAGAAGGGGAGGAAATGTAAATTCTTTTTTTTTTGAAGGGAAAAAAATAAAAGAATATGGGGAAAAAAAACACACAGATGTGTTCTTTCCTGCCTTCCTTTCCAGAAGCAGGCTGAGGAGCTGGAGAAGTGGTGGGAAGCTTATCAGGAGTTGTGTCTCAAGCTCTGAAATGTCTTCATTAGAAAACTCCTCAAGGAGATGACACAAACCCCAAAAAATGAGGCTTCCCATGGACTGACACGCAGACCCCAGAGAATGAGGCTTCCCATGGGCTGACACACACAGTCCCCAGAGGGCAAGGCTTCCCATGGGCTGACACACAGTCCCCAGAGGGTGAGTTTTCCCATGGGCTGACACACAGACCCAGACCTCAGAGGGTGAGACTTCCCGTGGGTTGACACACAGAGACCCCAAAGGGCAAGGCTTCCCATGGGCTGACACAGAGACCCCAGAGGGTGAGGCTTCCCATGGGCTCATTGTGTTTCCTGATTTCCTTTCCATCTACTTCATCTTATATGTCTTCATAGTTGTGCTGAAGAGATTAGTATTCTAATCATTTTACATTGTTCTAAGAAAATGTCCCCAAATAAGGGCAGCTTCTATATCCAGCACCTCTTCATCATCCCCACACTACTGCCCAAACCAGCAGGTAAATATATCTTCCTCCTGTATTAAATTAGATTGTATGATTTTGTTGAAACTCTTCACTTTTTTTTGCCTGCAACCAAATCATCTTTTTCTATTTTTTATTTTTTAAATTAAAATGTAGTTTTATCATAAAATGTCATTACATCATTCCCTTTCCTATCCCTCTTTCCAGTTCCTCCCATACCCCTCCCTTTGTTTCCCATCAAAATCATAATCACTTTATTTGCTATTATTTCATATAAATAAATGTATGCCTAAATATATTAATATAACCAGAGAATTCATTCATTGTTACTTGAATGCATATAATTTCAGGGTTCACCATTTGGTATTCGATAGATGATTGGTAGACTCATCACTGAGGAAAACTATCTCTCAAATTCTCAGAATTTCTTAGTGGCCTGTAGTTCTTTGTCTATAGGCGAGGCCATATTAACATGTCTATTTACCCTTCCATTCACATGTCTATTGGTGCTCTACTTCTTCAGGTCTTGTTTAGGCAGACACATTATTGAGCTATACACTGGGGGTGAAGCTTCCCAGTGGTTATTTCTAACAGATAGAGTCTCATAGAAGATTTCTTATTTCTATGGCTCTTACTATCTACCCCTTCTTCTACAGATTCCCAAGCAGGGTGTGATGTGGGATGCCCCTCTGTATGCTGTGGATCTGTTTTATTACCGTTGGTTTAAAGAGAAGCTGCTCTGGCCTATAACAGAGCAGAGTAGAGATTGCCAGGAAAGCCACGCTGAATACAGGGAGAAAGAAAGTAGAGTTGAGGGAGACGCCGGCAGCTCCTGGAGAAGCAAGATGTAAGGTAACAAGTCATGAGGCTCATGATAAAATACAAGCTAATAGATGCAGATTAATTTAAGCTGTAAGAGCGGCTTGATAATGAGCCTGAGCTGATAGTGTGTAATTAATATTAAGCTGATAGTGTAATTAATATTAAGCCTCTGAGTTCTTATTTTAAAAGCTGCTGCAGGACCAGACAAGATGAGAAACCTCCAATTGTAAATGGTGCCCACTATTGGGCATGGCTCCACATAGCACCTAAAAAAGCTTTAAAAGGTTCTAAACACCCAAAAGCAAAACTGCATTGAGCTTCCTAGGCACTCATGCTTGCCACAGTACAAAGTTATGCCTCCCAACACCTGCCTGCAAGCTGGAGCCTGCCACCAGTCAAGAAGCATGGCAGGTTTCAGCATCTCACAAAAGCCTCATTAATGGAGAGGCTAATCAGCCATGAGCTGTGTGGCAGATTTAGCTTTTAATCATACAGACAAAAAGAAATTTGTGGGCCAGCTGCACACTAACTGATGGCAGATTGGGGGAGGGGCAGTAAGTATGAGTCTTGCTGCTACCTGTGCCATGTTTAAAAGGCAAGCGGGGCAGAACCAACAGCCAAAGTGACCACTCTGGTCTTAGCCATACCCACTTATACAGATATGCAACCAAGATAGATCAGACCAAATAAAGCTTCTAAACAGGTCACACCGAGTTTAATAAATAAATGAAGACTGGAGAAAGAAAGAAAATGAGTATAGGCAATTATAAAAAGAAAAGATTGTTTAAAAAATAATACAAAGTCTTTAAAGAGGCAGTAAAATAATATATAAAAATAAGCCATGTAGAGATGGAAAATACACAGAGAGTCTAGATTATGTATACGATTGTATTTTCTTTGAATTTTTGGCTATTAATGGGCTAACTGCAGAGAGACACTCCATTGTGGGGGATGCTAAGCTAAAAAGCATAAAGGGATCTGGACCAGTAAGTTGGTCCCAGCCCGGCTGTCCAGGAGCCCCGGGAGGGGTCTACAGGTGGCCTCCAATCCCCGAGGCATTCTGGCCACTTAGGGGGCTTCCCCCCTTCTACTGGCTTTTCTGCTTATCCCACCCCAGCTTGCCCCCGGGCACCCCTTTCCATCTGCAGGGTCCTAGCTTCCCCAAATTCAGCCTGCTTCTGGGCTGAGGCTTAGGGGAAGGGTGAGCGCAGGGCTACGGGAGTCCCCTTGTCCCATGGAGCATCGCTGAGCAGAGCGGGCAACTTTTAGCAAGACTGCCCTTTTGACTGTGAGGTCCTGGGCCAGCAAGGGGCCCTGATCCAGTGCTGATGGATACACCCAGACTGAGAGACCAAGCCACCGAGACTCTCCTGACTACATTCGAAGGAAGAGATGGGCAGGCGCCAATCCAAGAATTCCTACAACAACCTGAAAAGCAATATGGTACCACCAGAATCCAGCGAGTATGCAACAGGAAAACCTGAGCAACCTAACCCAGAAGAAGTAGAAGAAATCGACTTTAAACGTAACATTATAAAAGTGATAGAGACCTTTAAAGAAGAGGTGAAAAACTCCTTTAAAGAAAGGGATGAGAAAACTAAAAAAAAGTTAGAAGAAATGGATAAAATCCTCAAAGATACCCTAGAAAACCAAGAAAGAGCAATCAAACAGGTAACGGAAACAGTTCAAAACTTGAAAACTGAAATGGTGGCAATGAAGAAAACACAAACCGAGAGATGGCAGGATATGAAAAATCTGGATAAACGAACAGGAACCACAGAGACAAGTATAACCAACAGAATACAAGAGATAGAAGAAAGAATCTCAGATGCTGAAGATACGATAGAGAAAATAAACTCAGTGATCGAAGAAAACAACAAATCCAACAAATTTGTAACACAAAACATCCAAGAAATGTGGGACACCATGAAAAGACCAAACCTAAGAATAATAGGGGTAGAAGAAGGAAAAGAATTCCACCTCAAAGGCCCAGAAAATATATTCAACAAAATTGTCAAAGAAAACTTTCCCAACCTAAAGAAGGATATTCCTATGAAGGTTCAAGAAGCATACATAACACCAAATAGGCTGGATCAAAAAAAAAATCCCCTTGCCATATAATAATCAAAACTCAAAACATACAGAATAAAGAAAGAATATTAAGAGCTGCAAAGGAAAAAGGTCAAATAACATAAGGGTAAACCTATCAGAATTACACCTGACTACTCTATAGAAACCATAAAAGCCAGAAGATCTTGGATAGATGTGCTGCAGAAACTAAGAAACCATGGATGCAAGCCCAGACTACTATACCCAGCAAAGCTTTCTTTCACCATTGGTGGAGAAAACAAGATATTCAAGGATAAAAACAAATTTAAGCAATATATAGCCACAAACCCAACCTTACAGAAAGTACTAGAAGGTAAACCACAACTAAAGGAAGCAAACAACACCCATAATAATGCAGACATCTAACAACCCTCCACCAGCACAACTCAAAGAAGGGAGACACACAAACCCTACCACCAAAAAGAAAATAATTGGAGTTAACAACCACTGGTCATTAATAACGCTGAATATCAATGAACTCAACTCACCTATAAAAAGGCACAGGTTAAGAGAATGGACACAAAAACAGGATCCAACATTCTGCTGTTTACAAGAAACACACCTCAACCACAATGACAGACATTAACTCAGAGTAAAGGGTTGGGGAAAGGTTTTTCAATCAAATGGCCCTAAGAAACAAGCAGGTGTGGCTATACTAATATATAACAAAATCGACTTCAAACTAAAATCAATCAGAAGAGATGGAGATGGACACTTCATACTCATAACAGGAAAAATTCATCAAGATGAAGTCTCAATCCCGAATATCTATGCCCCTAATATAAAGGCACCCACATATGTAAAAGAAACATTACTAGAACTCAAAGCACACAACAAACCCCACACACTAATTGTAGGAGATTTCAACACTCCACTCTCACTAATGGACAGGTCAACCAGACAGAAACTTAACAAAGGAATATGAGAACTAACAGATGTAATGAATCAAATGGATTTAATAGATATCTATAGAACACTCCACCCAAACAGGAAAGAATATACCTTCTTCTCAGCATCTCATAGAACCTTCTCGAAAATTGATCACATGTTCAGTAACAAAGCAAACATCCACAGATACAAAAGAGTTGGAGTAACCACCTGTGTCTTATCGGATCACCATGGAGTAAAGTTAGAATGTATCAACAATTCCACCCCCAAAAAGCCTACAAACTCATGGAAACTGAACAGTCAACTACTGAACCACTCCTGGGTCAAGGAAGAAATAAAGAAAGAAATTAAAGTCTTCCTTGAATTCAGCGAAAATAAAGAAACAACATACACTAACCTATGGGACACTATGAAAGCAGTACTAAGAGGAAAGTTCATAGCACTTAGTGCCCACATAAAGAAAACGGAGAAAGCACACATCAGTGAATTAACAGCACACCTGAAAGCTCTAGAAAAAAAAAAAAGCAGACTCACCCAGGAGGAGTAGAAGACTGGAAATAATCAAACTGAGGGCTGAAATCAACAAAATAGAGACACAGAAAACAATCCAAAGAATCAGTGAAATGAAGAGCTGTTTCCTTGAGAAAATAAACAAGATCGACAAATCCTTATCAAAACTAATCAAAAGGCAGAGAGAGAACTCTCAAATTAACAAGATCAGAAATGAAAAGGGGACATAACAACAGACACCGAGGAAATTCAGAGAATCGTTAGGTCTTACTACGAAAGCCTGTATGTCACAAAATTGGAAAATGTAAAAGAAATCAACAGTTTTTTAGATAAATACCACATTCCGAAATTAAATAAAGACCAGGTGAACAATTTAAATAGACCTATAAGTCACAAGGAAATAGAAGCTGTCATCAAAAACCTCCCAACCCCAAAAAGCCCAGGACCAGATGGTTTTAATGCAGAATTCTACCAGAACTTCCAAGAAGAGCTAATACCTATACTCCTTAATGTGTTTCACATAATAGAAAAAGAAGGGTCATTGCCAGACTCGTTTTATGAAGCTACAATTACCCTGATACCAAAACCACACAAAGACGCAACCAAGAAAGAGAATTATAGACCCATCTCACTTATGAACATTGATGCAAAAGTTCTCAATAAAATACTGGCCAACCGAATCCAAGAACACACAAAAAATCATCCATTATGATCAAGTAGGCTTCATCCCAGAGATGCAGGGCTGGTTCAACATATGAAAATCTATCAATATTAAAAAAAAATAAATAAAAAGCATAAAGGTATCTTGACTTCAAAATTTGGGTCTAAGGATATGTTGCTTTGGAAAGGGTGTCTATTTTTGTTTTCACATAAGATGAGAAATTGTGGTTTTCTTCTAGGCTAATATGATTTGATCAAGTAAGACCCCCTGAGAGGTCTCCATTCTAACATCCATAATAGCTTTGAAACAACTGGCTGAAACAATGCAGCCTCACAGACTACTACAGCCAAGATTTAACCATAATTCTACATTTTCTGAAGATCTCCATAAGATTACCAACATACCCAATCAGCAGGAAGTAATATAAAAAATGCCCAAATTCCCAAATAATAATGTTTATAAATGTTTGTTTTCAATTAAAGAGGGTTAGTTAAAAATGGTTGTGCTGGAGAGATGACTCAGCAGTTAAGAACACTGCCTGTTCTTCCAAAGGTCCTGAGTTCAATTCCCAGCAACCACATGATGGCTCAAACCATCTGTAATGAGATCTGGTGCCCTCTTGTGAAAGAGATCTGCTCAGTTGGACTCATCAACTTAGACCATGAAACCCAATATGAACAAGTTCAACAGAACCTCCATATAGAGGCTGCCCATGCATGCTTCAGCATTGCCACAGCATAAATACTATTTTTTTATTTGGTCATAAATGGTTAATGGTCATAGTAAATCTCTTTCTGAAGGAAGAAAAAGAGGATATGATATAAAAATGAGCAAAATGGGCCAATTATTGAATCTAAATACTTTTTTTGATTTATTAGATTTTTAAAGAAAATACCAATCCAAATTCCCACTCCCTCCCTCTTCCCACTCCCTCCACATGCCCTTCCACCCTACCCCCTAATCCTAAGAGAGGGTAAGGCACATGGCTTTGTTGAAAGTCCAAGGCCCTCCCTACTACATCTAGGCTGAATACGGTATACATCCAAAGAGAATAGGATCCCAAAAAGATAGTACATGCAGTAGAGATAAATCCCAGTGCTACTGCCAGTGGCTCCTCAGTCTTTCCCAGCCATACACCTGTCAACCACATTCAGAGGCACTAGTTTGGTCCTAGGCTTGTTCTTTCCCAGTCCAGATGGAGTTGGTGAGTTCCCATTAGCTCAGGTAAACTGTTTCAGTGGATGAATCCTTCCTTCATGGTATTGACCTCTTTGCTCATATTCTTATTCCTTCCATAGGATAAATGGGTAGATATTGAATCTACTATTTTAATTAAAAAAGAGTTACTAGTCTTAAATACTTTACATTAGTTTGAAGCTTTGTACATTGACACAATTAGAGGCTATACTGTATATATGTTTCTACTCTTGTTTAAGATATTTTGTATATTGATAAACATTTAACGCTATTTTTGTCAAAGCATACTGTACATACATTTGTACTCTTGTTTAAGTATTCTGCCTATGCAGTTCATTTAACAATGTAATATAAATTCCTAGTCCTTGAACTTTATTATTACAAATTACTTTGGATAATAGAGAGATACAGGTTAGTAGTTAGTTATTGCAATCAAACTTGTAGTTATGTTAGGTGTGTTTTCAAGGTCAAACAGAGATATATTTTAGACAGAAAGGTGATCTTCAAACACTTAAGAGATCTATGGAATATGACATTTAAGATATTTTAAAAATATAAGGCTTTTTATGACGATGAGATGTGTCTGCTCCTGGCAGCACCAATCTACTTCAGAGAAAATAATGGGCATTGAAGAAACTCCATATGGAGTTTACTTTCTTTGTGGCAAAACTTAGTCACTGGGCCAGAAACTGCCCTTGCCTTGACTTCTGATAGTTTGTTGTCCAAATTGGACAAGCAGGACACAAAGAAAGTGACTGACAAATTTTGTCAACACAAGGTAAGACAATCCTTCAAAATTCCTACATCACATAAAAGTTTTTCAGATATTCTAGCCTGTAGGCTGAAGATGGATGATCCAAAATTACAAAGGAAACTTGTGTGGCTGTCTAAGTGGCCAGCTGTTTCTGTCATTTCTTAGTTTTGGAAATTGTTTGCTCTGCACTTCCTGTTTACTCAGGTAATATTATATCCTTCTCTGATATATATATAATAATATTCAACTCTGATGGAGTTGAAGAATAGGTAGCTATAATTATAGTTTTTCTTGTTACTAAATTCAGAAAAGAAACTCACAAAAGAGATGTAAAGTGTATAAGGGTGCTATATATAAAAGAATAGTTTTAGGTTAGTAATACAAGTTAAGATAGAAATTATACTACGTACAAAAATGTTTTCTCTGAATTTGCCAAACACAAATGATTTGAACATTGTGAATGTATTCCTTACCTGTTATTTGTTCATATTGTACATAATTTTACTATATTAGACTTAAAACTTTCCCTTTTTATTTAGACAAAAATGAAAAAATGTTGTGTGACATTTTGATTGCATTCTGACAATAAAGATTGTTTTGAATCACATGGCAAAAATAGGCACTAACTGACCAAAATTAACCATAAAAGTTTTGGAGGACTGGGGACAGATAGAGAGACAGGAAGTAGTAAGGTGGGGCTTAGAGAGGATCTCAGCTTTTTGGGATGGAGGAAGAGAAAAGATAGGTGATCACTGGTGATTTCTCTGCCACTTCTCTGATCATTCAGGCTCTTACTCTGATATCTGACTCCCAATGTCTTATTGATAAGGTATAATTTGATAAATGCATCAATATACTGAATTTTATTATAACATCTTAAAATAATTATATATGTGAATGTGTTGCAGGGTCAAATTCAGTAATTGCCTGCATTATACTTTGATTCATTTAGGGTAATTTTTCTCTTTAGTCACATATTCATACAAATGCTGACCTCAGTGACCTTTAGCAATTAGAAATTATTCTTTTATTAATATTACAAATTATTTACTATGGTTATTCCCAATTCAACTAAATAATTTATGTTCATAATAATAAACAATTTCATCAAAAAATATGAATTAATAAAACAGATTTTACTCAGCAATCTAATTATAAAAAACATCAGAAGGTTATTATATTACACTCTAGAGTCAGTAAGATGCTCATGACTGCAAAGAGTGATTTATTTTTTTCATACTGAAGGGTCATAGGTCTATATTATATGAAACACAGATTCACCAGAGGGAAAACATTGCAGAAGATGTTTCTGTCTAGGACTGAGCATTCTATAGTCTCTCATTCTCTGTACCTAGGCTACTGGGGGGGGGGTATCTGTGTTATCAATAACAACAAACAAAATATTTTCTGATGAAGGTTGAAAGATGCATCAGTAATCTTGGGCATAAACATGAATAACTAGGAGTCAGTTTAATACTGTGTCCCATTAACAGAATAAAAGTAGTGGGTCATCCCCTAGGCCTATGACCTCTCTCTCCATTTATTCTTGGCCTCAAAATTGTGTCAAGGGCTTTATCTTTTCTGGAAGGAGATAGTGTAGGGATTTGAATGTAAACAAAAAGCATTAAATGAGAATCTCAAAGAGATAATAAAATATTTTAATTAATTTTAAAAGGAATCCAACCGAAGATTATAAAGGCAGTAAATTACTAACTAAATTATCAAAAGAGAGAAAAAACACATATTATTAGCAAAGTGCAAAAATCTGTAATATACTACTTACACTAGTGAATAATTAAATTTGAACCAGGGAGCATCTAAAGATGGATGATTCTGAAGCTTTCCTAAAATAGCTTGTGAAGGGAAATTTGGCACAGTCTTTGATTTTTCATGTCTGCTGTGGTGTAAATGATAAATTCATTACATGAAGGATGAACAAGAGACAAACACCAACAATGGAAATGTAGAGAATGGGAACACCATGCTCCCCAAACCTCTGCACCAGAGGCAGAGATGATGCAGATGTAGAGGACGGCAGCAGACCTGAGATGGGAGATGAAAGCAGTGCAGAGCACAGAGTGCATGATCAAAACATAAGAACGATGATGCATGTGACTCCATCAAGAAGATAGATGCATGGAGGGCAGGAGTAAAGGAACAAGAGCTGTGGTCCTCATGATGACATGTGTAAAGCTCACCATGACAATTCATGAACTGGTTAAGGTCATGGCATACCCTAGACATGGATAAGGAAAATGTGTTACATTTCCACAATGGAGTACTACACAGTGGAAAAAATAATGATATCTTGAAATTTGCGAGCAAATGGATGGATCTAGAAAACATCATATTAAGTCTCTGTTACATAGCTCACAATTTAGGATCAGTAATGAGCTAGATGCTGCCCTCTTCTTCAACAGAAATGCATGGCCTTCCCATGTATTTTTCTGATGTATGATGACAGTTAAACTAGGGAAAGAAGCAGAAGTTATTTCTGTGAAGTAACATGTGCTTTCAGAAGATCCACAGTGTACTATATCTAGGCCTTCATGTACTTATATGCCATACTTAAAAGGAAACTATCATCCAGTTCTATGATAATTGGCACAGCAGACAGGATAACTCTGGGCAACAATAAGCCAGCACACAGGTAATTTGCCTTGCTTTTCACTACTTCTCTACTTCTGAGAATAAAGATTCTTATTGACATTATTACTTATAAGTTATTATGTAAATAAAAATAGGAGAATAAGATAATGTGAAGTAAGTACTTGTGACTGAACAAATACATAGTAACTGTTGAGTATAAAATGTCTAAATATTAAAAAGAAACTAATAAAGTCTATGAAAATTTACCACACCAAATGATAAAAGGAAAGCTTTGTTTGTACAGTTAGTAGTTAAGAACCTGATTCTTTTTAAGGGAAATTCTGCCTGCAGAAAGGTGACGTTAAATGACTTCAACAGATGTAGAACTCTCAACTCCTTATCCAGCACTATGTGTACCTGTGTGCTGCCTTGCTTCCCACAATGAACTGACCACTCCTTAGTGTTTGACTGACGCTTGGTACAATGAGCCCCAGAAGCTGGGCAGTAGAAGCCCCCAGAGGAACATGTTCAACCTACAGGAACATGTTGGAGGAAGAGGTGAGCATGGCTCTAGGCTCTAGATCCAGGAACACAATCTATGCCTCTCCTCCAGCAATCAAAGCCACAGCTGCTGGTCAGCAGAGCATCCACCTGTACCAATTGGAGGAAGAGCAGTACCCAGAGTCACAGGGACCATCTGCCTGGATTGGAGGAAGAATAAACACCTGTACCTCTAATTACCCCAAACCCAGATGGGTAGATAGCAATGTAAGAATATATTCAACAACATAAACAGCAATGTGACAACACCAGAACCAAGTGGTTCGACAACAGCAAGACCTAAACATCCCAATGCAGGTGAAGCAGAAGAAAATGACCTTAAAAAATAACCTTATGAAGATGATAGTGGCCCTTAAAAAGGAAATAAAAACTTACCTTAAAGAAATAGAGGTAAAAGGAAAAAAAACCAAATAGAAAGAAATCAATTAATCCTTTAAAGAAAGTCAAGAAAAAAACAACCAAATAAGTGAAGGAAACATTTCAAGACATTAAAATTGAAGTAGAGGCTATAAAGAAAACACAAACCAAGAAAATTCTGGAAATGGAAAATCTGAGTAAATTAACATGTACTATAGATGCAAGCATAAACAACAGAATATGAGAGATGGAAGAGAGAATCTCAGGCATTGAAGATACCATAGATGAAATAGGCTTATCGGTTAAAGAAAATGTTAAATCAAACAAAGTCTTCACACAAAACATCTAGGAAATCTGAGATGAAAAGACATGAGTACCATGAAAAGACAAAACCTAAGAATAATAGTGATAGAAGAAGGAGAAGAATACTAGCTCAAAGGCATAGAAAATACATTAAATGAAATCATAGAAGAAAACTTTCCCTAACCTAAGGAAGGACATGGCTATGAAGATACAAGAAGCTTACAAAACACCAAATAAGCTAGACTAAAAATGTCCTCTCACCACATAATAATCAAAACATCAAACATACAGAATAAAAAAGAATGTTAAGAACTGAAAACATAAAATGCCAAGAAGCACATAAGGAGAGACATATCAGAATAACACCTTATTACTCAATGAAGACTCTGAAAGCCAGAAGGTCCTGGAAAGACATTCTGTAGATGTTAAGGGATCACAGATTCCAGCCCAGACTGCTATATACAGCAAAACTTCCAATCACCATAGATGGAGAAAACAAAGTATTTTATGAAAAAAAAAAGATTTCAACAATACCTATTCACAAATCAAGCTCTACAGAAAGAACTAGAAGGAAAACTCCAACCTACAGAAGTTAGCTGCACCCATGAAACCACAGATAATCTCACACCAGCAAAACCTAATGAAGGGAAATGCACACACACTACCACCAACAACAACAAAACCAAAAAATAACAGGAATTAACAATTACTGGTCATTAATAGCCTTTAATATTAATGGACTCAATTCACCTATAAAAAAACACAAGCTAACAGAATGAATACAAAAACAGGATGCATCCTTCTGCTGCGTAAAAGAAACACACCTCAACTTCAAAGACAGACATTACCTCAGAGTAAAGGGTTTGGGAAAGTTTTTCCAATAAAACAAACCTAAGAAGCAAGCTTGTCTAACAAAATCAATTTCAAACTAACAGTTGTTATGACTAAAATGGACTTAACAGATATCTATAGAACATTCCACCCAAACACAAAATAATATATCTTCTTCTCAACACCTCATGGAACCTTCTCTAAAATTGACCACATACTTGGTCACAAATCAAATCTCAATGGATACAAAAACTTGCAATAACCCCCTTAGATCACCAAGGTTTAAAGTTAGAATACAACAACAACACAAATTGCAGAATGCCTACAAACTCATGGAAACTGAATAATGTTTAAGTGAATCACCACTGGGTCAAGGAAGAAATAAGGAAATTAAAGACTTCTTAGAATTAAATGAAAATGAATGTACAAAACACCCAAACTTATGGGACTCTGGAAAAGCAGTGCTGAAAGGAAAATTAATAGCATTAAGTGCCTACATAAAAAATTTAGAGAAATCTCACACTAGCAACTTAGCAGCACATCTGAAAGCTATAGAACAAAAAGAAGCAAACTCATCCAGGAGGACTAGATGATAGGAAATAATCAGACTGAGGGATGAAATCAATAAAATAGAAACAAAGAGAACAATACAAAGAATCAATAAACAAAGAGTTGGTTCTTTGAGAAAATCAATAAGAATGACAAATCATTAACCAAACTAAGCAAAAGGCAGAGACAGAATATTCAAAATAACAGAATCAGAAACAAAAATGGGGACATAACAACAGACATTGAGGAATCCAGAGTATCATTAGGGAATACTCCAAAAACCAGTACTTCACAAATTTGGAAAATCTTAAAGAAACGAACAATTTTCTGGATAGATGCCACATATCAATATTAAATCAAGACAATTCAAAGAAACCTATATAACAACTAAGGAAAGAGAAATAGTCATTAAAGGTCTCTAAGTCTCCCAACCAAAAAATGCCCAGGGCTAGAAAGTTTCAGTGCAGAATTCTACCAGAATTTTAAAGAAGAACTAATACCAATACTCTTCAAATGTTTCCACACAATAGAAACAGAAGGAACATTGCCAAACTCTTTTTATGAGGCTACATTACCTTGATACACAAACAACACAAAGATACAACAGAGAAAGAGAAATACAGACCAATATCCCTCATGAACATTGATGCAAAAACACTCAATAAAATCCTGGCAAACTGAATACAGGAACACATAAAAAATTCATGCACAACGATCAAGTCAGTTTCATTCCAGTGATGCAGGGATGTTTCTACATATGAAAATCTGTCAGTATAATCTACCATATACACAAACAAAGAAAAAAACTCACATGATCATCTCATTAGATTCCAAAAAACCTTTGACAAAATCCAACACCCCTTCATGATAAAAGTCTTAGAGAGATCAGGGATACAAGGAACATATCTAAACATAATAAAGGCAGTATACAGCAAGCCAACAGCCAACATCAAATTAAATGGAGAGAAACTCAGAGTGATTTCACTGAAATCAGGAACAAGACAAGGCTGTCCACTCTCTCCATATCTATTCAATATAGTACTTGTACTTGTAGCTAGAGCAACAAGATAACAAAAAGAGATCAAGGAGATACAAATTGGAAAGGAAGAAGTCAAACTTTTGCTATTTGCAGATGATATTATAGTACACATAAGTGACCCAAAAAATTCTTCCAGCAGGAACTCTTACAACTGATAAATAACTTCAGTAATGTGGCAGGATATAGGATCAACTAAAAAAATTCATTAGCCCTCCCAAATGATTACAAATGATAAATAGGCTAAGAAAAAAATCAGAGAAGCATCACCCTTCACAATCACAAATAATATTTTATTGAGGGCCAGCAAGTTCAACTCTACTGACTCCCTGCCAAGGTTCTGGTTGGTTGCCTTAGCATAGCGAAAGGACTTAGAAAATTTCCAGTCAACAAGTACAGAACAAGATCACACACATGCTGTTTAAACCATGTTCTTTCTTCTTCTTCTTCTTCATGTTTCAAAGTTTTCAACTTACATACAGACACAAACAAAAGCAAATCTCTGAACTTGAATTTCTCAGGATCAAAAGGCAGCTAAGAGCTGTCCTGAGTTACCTTCTTTATGACCCTGGGGAGGAATGGCTAGAAAGATGCTCACACAGAACTAAGAGGCAAAAAGACTAATTTAGGAGGCTTTAAATTCTAAGAAGAGAGAGGGGAAGTTGGTGCATGATACTACATTCCTAGGTTAAAATCCTGTATTAAAAAACTGAGACAAGGCCAAAAGATACTTAAGGTCATGTTCAACTTCCTTAGCAATCAGGGAAATGCAGATCAAAACAACTTTGAGATACCATCTTACACCTGTCAGAATGGCCAAAATCAAAAACACCAAGGATTCCTTATGCTGGAGAGGATGTGGAGTAAGGGGAACTCTCATCCATTGCTGGTGGGAATGCAAACTTGTGCAACCACTT